>PVIH01002208.1:16909-142564 GCA_004025045.1 Sigmodon hispidus
TTAAAAAAAAAAAAAAAAAAAAAAAAAAAAGAAAATAGGATCTCAAAATCTCTGTCCTTTTGAGTGCTGGGATCATAGGCATTCACTATCATATGTTGTAATATTTTCTACAATATTCAAACACAAACATTCTACTTATAGATGGCAGTTTTACATTATCTTGTACTTTTTCATGTGTTATTTTTAGTCCTCAACTAAGCTCCTTGTTTTCTATCTTCTTTAATGTTTGTGTTTTTCAGAGAGCTTGGGATTCACAGAAAATTGAGAAAGCTCTGAGTTTACCATGTTTACCCTGTACCCACACATGTGCTTCTCTATTATCAGCAGCTCCATTAGAGTGGTGCATGTGTTAGAATCAGTGAGCCTACACTGACCCATCTCTGCATCCAAAGCCAACAGTTTGTATTAGCATTGATTTTTGTGTTGGAGATTCCATAGATTTTGACTAATGCATGAGATATGTGTCTACCACTGTAGTTTTATATAGTTTTTACCCTTCTAAAGTCTTAGAATTTTTCCTGTTTACTCTTTATCAATTGAGACTCTCACTATCTTGTATTTTCTCTTTGTTTCTTGATCAAAAAATATTTTTTTGTGTCTAAGTATAAGAAAATAGGATAATTGATTCGAGTTCTTATTAAAAATTACTGTAGGTTACTAGAATATTTTCACCACAATAGACTAAAGTCTAAAATTACCATGAAGTTTTTAAAAGTTGCTCATAAGACAATTTGCACAGTAGAAATTATCAACAATTCTACCAACTGATATACACTGTTGAACCCTTTGTGTTCAATTATTATGTTATTTTTATAGATTATTGCAGTGATCATATTTAAGTCATTTATTGAAATACGAGTGATATTGTATCTTCATATAAATATAATATATGTCACGTCAAATTATTTTGGATTTGATATTATTTTACTTGTTTATGTGTGGTGTTCTGGTAGAAAGTTGCTTTATTTAAGTGATAACATGGATATGGCATTTGGAACTTGACATTGGCTGTTATTTTTTATTTGGAATAAATATATATATACATATATATATATAAAACTTGATCTGATGATCTGGCCTTTTTGTAAGATTGGGGATGATTTATCAATAAATAGTATTGAAAATAGGATTCCTATAGTAAGAATAAACATGAACAAGACTTAGAATGGTGAATAAATTTAATTTGAACATGGAATTAGAAGAAACATTTTAGAAATGCAAGTGTTTGCTTGAAACCCTTTCCAGGAGGATACAAAATGTAATACATCATACATAATACATCACATCATACATGTGAATGATCCAGCTCAGGATGTTTGCCAGGTTTTCACATAATAATTTTTTTTAGGATCCATTAATCATCTCACTACTTGTTATTACATGCCCTTATTACAGCTCTTTTCTCTCTTCATTGTTTTTCTCATCTTTTTTTTCCCCTGGACCCTATGGAAGCATGCTCATGCCTCTATCAGTCTGGGACCCATGATTCTGTATCATATGCTATCTTGTGACCTCCCTCAGTGCCTCCTAGGCCTCTATACCCAGGTTAGAAACACTCTTTGCCTACTGGCGTCTCTTTGGATCCCTTTCTGATTGTTCTTTTGGAACATTTGTACTTTCATTAAGTCCTTAGTAAGAATTTCAGCATTGAGGTTAAAAATCTGCTGTTTTGTATAAAAGATTTAATTGCATTTTTGTTGACAATAAAGTTTTATTTATCATCATTTGGGATGATCTCTTTTTGGAGGGAGAGAACTGACTTCCTGCTGAATACTACCAAGAATAGCATTGTTTTTATAAACATTTTCAACCTACACCCACATATAACTGGAAAACATCTTTAAGAAATGGTTTAGTTAAATCACAAAAAGTATACAATCTAAAATAGAAAGAGAAATAAATATACCTTGTTTTTGGTCATAATAAACATGGACAGTTCAGGCTGATCCACTCATCCTGCAAACTCTACTGGACACCATATGTACTTGATTCTATTGATGGGAGGATGCCATAATTAGGCTTAATTCAGAAAGTGACTTTATGGTTAGAGAGACAAGAAGAAATGTGATGACTGACTTGATTCTATTTCTATGAAACTGTCCTTGTGATTGGTAGAAATGTGATCATTCTATGATTTGTGTGTGTGTGTGTGTGTGTGTGTGTGTGTGTGTGTGTGAGAGAGAGAGAGAGAGAGAGAGAGAGAGAGAGAGAGAGAGAGAGAGAGAGATTTTTATTGGTCTAAAAGAATGGCTTGAGATCATGACTTATGACACTCAGTTAGCCAGTCCATTGCAACAGAGATCATGAAATAAATGAACTTTTAAGGATCATAATTATACCAAACCTGCCAGCTGAGAGAGGCTCTACTCAGCTCAATTACAGATCCTATCAGAATCATTAAATATGAGCTATACCATGCTGATGAACTTTCTCTAACTTTATGGATCCAGTTTCTTTTAGAGAACAAAAGAATCTGTGGGGTGCTGGAGAATTTTCCTTCAGAGGTCAAACACTGATACTCCCCAAGTCCTATGACACTTTCCCTTAGCAGCGTGACAGAAAAACAGTAACATCTGTTTCTGTGTGACCATGGTGTGAACACATCGAAAAGTACAGGTCGTGGTTTAGTGCGCCGTGACTTGGGAGGAATGTCATATGGAGAGAATTCCACTTTGTGGTTCTGAAGTCAGGGAAAAGAGGAAATGCTTTTATGACGGTGGCATAAGAGGCCCCTCTGCTTTTGATACCTCTTTCTTTTTCTAATTTGTAATCATTTCCTGTCTGGCGTTTATGTTGCATGCTGTTTTCATCAGTTACCAATGCTTACACCAGTTAATGGCCTGACTGCAGTCGCTGAGCCTGCAGCAAGGTCTCTGCACGCACCTGGGCTTCCCCTGCAGAGGCTCACTCAGGGCCTGCTGATGTCCTGGGAGGCCAGCTGGAACAGCTCAGCCCTGCTAGTCTGTCATGATTACCTCGCTTTAGGCCTGGCTGCTTGCTCCACTTGCTTCCTTTGTCATCCTGACTGAGATCACAGTGCAAGAAGAACCAGAGATGATAACCTAGAACGTGGCCCAAACAGAAGCTACGATCTGGGCAACAACACCCATCACACTTCCCCCAAAGGCACGGAAGGAAAGGGCAGATTAGGTTTAAGTATAGCTTTTCTTGCACAGCCTTTTCTTAACTAACTCCCCTTCGATTTGTTTCCTGAACTCATCATAGTTATATTAATCAATTGGTTCAGGGATTTGAGATTTCCTGACCTAATTACAGGATTTGGGAAATACTGATTTCTGTTTATGTGAGGCTGTGGTCCTGATTGCTGACTTTGTACCTAGCTGACCTCACATCTTTCAGTCCATATTCTGGTTTGGGAATGGTTTTAGTATTCTGGTTTTGGGATAGTTTTAGCCTTTCTGAAAAGTAGGACAGAATTGTCTCAGGAACACCTTGAATTGTTGGTGTGTCCATTTCAGATGTCCTCTGCAATGGGTGTGAGCACCACACAGCATCAGTGCACTGGCTTCTGTCTTGCCCCAACTTTTAGTGTGTAGATAATTTTAAAGACTTCTTCTGAGGGTATTAATACATAACAAGTAAATAATCCCAGGCTTATTGTACTTATCAGTATCTATTGCTTTCATTAAAATGTGTTGTTTCCTTCCTTATGTGTTTGTCACCTCGCTTTCTAAGTTTTCTCATGTATGTTCTGCAGTTAGTTCTAACAGAATTTCCTGGTATAAAAATTTGTCTTTTCTAATGACCTTGTGCTCCTTGTCAGGGTTATCTATCCAAACTGCCAGCTCTACTTCTATTCCCAGGAGTAATGTCTCAGGCATTACTGAGAATGCTTGTCCTTTGGGTTGCATGTTCATAGCTCTTCCATATAGCCTGTTCCACTCTTTTCTTTCATAAGTCAGGCTACTGGATGTTCATTGTCTCTTTCTTCTTTCTCAATTATTTCTGTCAGAAAGCAGTATTTGATATAATATTTTTCAAACCATTGTAACTATCTTCCCTTCTTGTCTGTTGCCATAGACAACTATTCAGTCTTTTCATGAGGCAAGGTGAATACTACAAGCCAGCTCAGCTTCCAATAAAGGAAGCCGAGCAAGAACTCCCACAAGTAGCAGGAAGGAAGCTCTTGATGGTCCAGCCCTTACTTGATGATCAATAAAGGAATTTCTGTTTATCATCCTTTTTCTTATTGAGAGGACCTCATGGGATTCTGAGCTTCAAGTCTAAACAAGATCTTCCTTTGGAGTGTATTCCTTTATATGTTTCAAAAATGTCTCCCCATTCCTGGTTATCCACTGAAAACTTGTCAGGCAGATAGCAAGGTCAGAGATGGCTGCATCTACTTGGTGCTCAGCTGAGCTTCCTGCTCCCCTGCCGTGAGTGACAACCCTCGTTCAGCTTCAGTGTTGATCACTATCACCTGCAGAGCTCAGTAAACATAGACTTTTGTAGACATATTGTTGGTTTAGCACATGAGAACAGAGGCACACCACCAGATGCCACACAAGAGTTTATTCAAGGGAGTGACCAAGTGGGTGTGAGGGAGGAAAATGGGGGAGGAAAGATATTATCCTTCATGTGCTATCTCCTTTTAAGAAAGTGAGTGGGCACAGATTTACATAGTCACACTTGGGGGTGTGCCCTACATAGTGTGCTTGCAAGAGCCATGTTGGGTTTACCAAGTGGCCTCTATATACTAAGAATTCTTATCTCACTCGGCGCCATGTTAGATTTGCAATGTGGCTGCTATGTGTTGAGAATCCTTACACACATCACCCCAAAGCAGTTGATTTAATAGACAGGAAAGGATGAGGAATAAATTTAAAAAACACTCTTTGCAGAATTCATGTATGTGGAAACACATGTTATCTAGGGTTATAAGGAAAATGTTAGGTCTTTACAACGTCATGGACGCTTACACACTTTGTTCTTACACTTTGTCCTAATGTCTTAGTAATTCTAACCCTTAAGTAGATTCCCTGGTTTTCTCTTTACTGATTAAAAACAAAAACAAAAACAAAAACAAAACAAAGCAACTAATAGTTGCAACTTCTCAGTTTCTTAGCAATTTATTTCTTCCCTTATAGTATTTATCTGTTGACCTTTGCTAACAATGTGTAACCACTTGGGAAGTTTGTGAATAGGTTCATTCATCTCCATTCTAGTTTGGTTGCCATATTCATAATATAGGCTGTTGGTGTTCTACCCAGTACTCTTCGATCTGCTTTAATGCTTTCATATATGCACCTTCTAGTTTCTTCACTCTTTTTCCCTGTCATTGGGCTTATACATTATTTCAAGAGACAAAATTTGAATTTCAGATCCATTTTAGTCTCACGTAGGGAATCATGAGATTGTCTAAAGACTGCATCTCAAGCAGAACATCTGGAGGCACTGAAGGATGCAGCAATACAAATACCCAGTTCCTTGCTTTGATGTAGACACTATAAACAGGACCACACCAGACACGAAGGCCTTATTTGACTTCTTCTTCCTATCTAGCTGGTTTCTCCAAGGGCAACTTCTTTCATAAATAACCAACACTTAAACTCTTGTTCAGGGCCTACTTCTAGTAAATAGGTAGGAATTACACCAATATTTATTGGATGGGCAAATGCTATAAAGAGCAGAACAGTAGACTCTGAAACAAGATTGCCTTTAAGTTTTATTCCTAGCCACCATTTATGAAAGCTTTGCATACTTCTATGTATTTATCAAAAAAGTTAAAACTCATGTCTTCAAGTTTTTAAGAGTATTAAATACATCAATACTCATAAAGCACTTGAAATAGTTTCTTGGAATAGACTTGAGAACTAGGTGTTTGTAAAAACAATTTAAAATATCAATGCACAGAAAAGAACTAAGTAAATAAATAAATGGCCTGCTATCTTGTATTTTTGGGTTATAAAGCTATATTATAAATATAGTAGTACTATCCAAAATGATGTCTAGAGTCAGTGCAATCTATCCAATTACTAGAGATTATATACACACATAAAATATATATGTCATGCACATATGTTACATGTATATATAATATGTTAGATATTATTCACATACATGATATCTAAAATACATGCAGTCAATAGTTTATATAGATGGTATAAATTTATATAGGACATATATAGCTAGCACAACGCTGTGAATGTACTTAAAGCAATTTAATTGTATACTTAAAAGTATTAAAATGGGAATGTTACATTATGTGATTTTTTTGACACACTCAGAGCACTACTATATGGATATAAGAATAAGACATTAGAAGTATATTTAACACTATAGCCATTTAGCAGAATAATAAAATGGATTCTCTCTTACCAACTCTCAAGCTAGAGAGTAATGTATTCTCTCTTGGCCCTAATGATGGTGTCAGTTATACAGTGTCACAGATAGACTCATTTCTCTGGAAACACACCATAGGTATGCCAAAATAATGTTTTCTTAGCATCCATTCCACTTAACAAGATGCAACTATCCTGGGTACAAATCAAAACCTGTCTTTTCATGTAATTTATTTTCTATATTTTGTATGCTCCCTTCTCTTCAGTGAGAATTGTGGCTTTGGAAATTTAACCTTTCAGAGTTGCAAAATTTTGAGGTGTTATTTCTTTACAATTTTATTTCATTGGCGTTTTAAACTTTAGAGATTTTAAACTGTAAAATCATTCAGGGTTGTGACGTGTGGGTTTCTGACATTCAACACTGACTTCCAGGGTCATCTGGTGGTGGTGCTGCACACTACTGCAGATGACGACTGTGAATAACTCCGAACTTGGGAATTTGGTTGACATCCTTGACAAATTGCAACCTCTTTGCAGTGTGGGAATGTAAAATTCTCCAGCTGCTAGAGAAAGTTTTAGTAGTACTTGACCAAATTAAAGCTATCTACCAAATAACCCAGCAGTTCCACTCTGAGCAATGGATCCAAAGTAACTGAAAAACAGGGCTTTAGACAAGTTCTGTGAGCCAATGATTACAATGACATTATCTATGGTCAAATGATGGAAACAACCTGAATCTATCTGGAGGTAAAGTAATATGCAACATACAATGGAATATTATTCAGTCACACAGAATATAATGATGTTGTACAATGTAAATATACTTAAAACAATCAAGTTGTCTTTATAAGAGGGTTAAAACAGCAATTTTTATGTTTGTATATTTTGTCACAGTTGCCATATTAGCTCAAGCATTGCATTTCCTCTTCCTGCTCGGCCTCCACACTTTCAGTATTCATGTCACTAACATTCCTTTTCTCTTACATGTGAGAAGTCCATGTGGCTTTTCTGTGGACATATAAACAGAGGGCCTAATAGCTATAAATTTTAAGCATCAATTAAAAGAAAAAGATAGTGGACTAAGATGGCACCCCACCCCCAGACTTTGGGTCTTCAGGGTTCACAGACAATCAAAAACATATTTAGTACCTTTGGCCTCAGTGATCAGGTACCATTATACCAAGAATTGCTCAAGGTCTCTACAGATGGGAACCAGAAAAAGCAAAAGCAAAAGCCAGCTCTGCATCATCCCTGTGGCTGGGGTATAGCTGGGGTGGGCAGTATTCAGCCAAGTACCAACTGAGACCTATCAAGAGCCCTGGTACTGGGCAGTTGGACAAAACTGTGGTGAGAGAGGACAGGTCAAGCAGAATGGTTTGTGTGCTGGAGAGCGAGGAGGATCCTGAGAGATGAGAGTGATGAGGAAAAGGTTGACGTGAATGGCCAGTTGGCCACTCTAGTCCAGGGAGATGTCTGAGTCTGTGCTATGACCAAGGACCACGTTCTGATCGGGGGCCCTAGAGCAGTCAGTGGGGGCTTGTGTTGATGTCTGTGGCTATTGTCACCACTGGGACCTGTGCATGTGCTTGTGATCTAGGCTGCCACCTGGGGGCATGTTGATGTCTGAAGTCTGTACCACTACCAGTGCCAGGATGATTTGGAGGGCAATGTTATGACAATAATATTGCCTGGACCAGGGTTGTAGCAGAGGGCCAAGTCTAGGTTCATGGCCCTGCCACCTCCAGGGTCTGTGTTGATGTCTGTGGCTTCTGAGACCATCAAAGACCATGCCAATGTCAGGGATCTAGGCTGCTTCCTGGGACCATGTTGGTGTCTAAAGGCCATGATGCTGTGAGGGCCATGCTGGTCCAGATGATGACATCTGGACTCAGGCTGCTGTCTAAGACCATGTCTGGCTCTATAGTTGTAAGCCTCAACCAGGGTTTGTATTGATGTCTGTGGCCCATGTCGAGGTCCATGGTCCTGTTGCAGGTGGGGTCTGTGGTAATGTCTATGGCCCATGTTAGCATGGGTTCATTGGAACTATGCTATGCTGAGCCAGCCTTATCCTTAATGGGCCCTGGGCTGGCTGATCCTGCCAATTGCCTAATATTGTAGCAGGCAAGCTGGCCCTACCACTCAGGGGAGAGCCCACCACCACACACACACACAGGTACCATAGATGTGTACCTCACCTGGGAAGCACACTAGGCCTGATACTGTAGTCGGGAATATAAGTGAGCTGACCCTGAAGGCATGAGAGCAGGAGAGATGACTCCAACCACCTTGTCTGTCATGGGTGAGGGAAAGATGCCGTCCCACACATCCATTACCAACTGCAGCAGATAAGAGACCTGGCTCTGGGGTCAAAAGAGCAGGAGATCTATCCCTGACCCTCACTTGCTTCAGCACCTAAGAGAGCAGGCCCAAAATCCTGTCTGGGCAGCATTCTAGAACTGCTGTCAGACAGGAGGGCATGAGTCTTTAGGGCATGAGAGCAATAAAGCTGACTTTTCCCATCCTTTATTCCCTCTACAGCAACTGGGAGAGGGGGCCTTACACCTTGCCTGCGTGAAACAGTAGAGATGGTCCTGGTGATATTAGTGAGGGGAACCTGGATCTTAGGGCTGAGAGCAGGAGGACTGGCCCTGCTTCTTGCTGTAAATTGCATTGGGAGAGCTAGTTGAGGCAGTGCTAGAGAGCTCACCTGGATAGTGACAATGAGGGACAGCTAGCAAGCTGACCAACCCAGCTATCACGCAGGCCCAGAATGAGGACTGAACTGGTCCACCCCAGCATCCACCTAATCTATAAACTGCTGGAGCACCTGAAGGAGACAAACCTACAGGTCCAAAATAGCAGGATCTCTATGTCACAGAACAAGAGGATATCCAAGAGGAGCCCAGTAAGAGCCCATTATCTGTGGTGCAGCAGAAATCAGAGGCCTAGAGCCAGACCAATGACTCCTGGCAATGAACACTTACAAGTGAAGATGAATGGACTAAAGGGTGAACTATGTGATTCCACAGGCTGTACTATAACTCCCATGACAAGATTATTTTTGTTCTGTTTTCTTTTTGGTTTTTCTTTTTAAATTTAGTTTTGTTTGGGATGGGAGGTTTTCAGGGCAGAAGGCAGATTCAAGGGGACAAAGAGAGAGGTGGGATTAGAATGCATGAGGTAAAATCCACAAAAAAATCAATAAAAGGAAAGAGAGAGAGAATCACAGTGTGAAAACATAAATAAGAGAACCATCAGATTACTAGTTAACCCTATAGGTCTTCTCAGAATTTGCACCCCATGAATAGTCCAGTTTAATTGCTGACACCATGAAGCACTCTAAGCTCAGAGTGGTTGTCAGCATTCCTGCTTATGGCTCTGCACAAAGCCATCCACATTCATATGGGTATACTTGGCTTAGGCTCACAGGCACAGTTATCTGCAGCCAGAGACTCCATCTTCTTATATCTCACATCTCTCTGTAGGATCGAAATGTGCCCCTAGGAGAAACTCTAAAAGCCCCCAACTAATTTACACTTGGCATTGACTATGTGTGGTATTTACACTTGGCAGTGACTAGATGTGGTTCAAATGTTTTGGTTTAAGCAAGAAATAATGCTTTAAAATGTGCAACGTTTTATTTATTTATGTTTGTTTGTTTGTTTATTTATTTATTTATGGTTCTCTGTGTCTCTAGGCAAAAACCATGACTCTCTCTATACATTCAATTTTGTTGTCACGCATCAACTAAGTTGTCCTTTCTACAGTCTCAGAGGTTTCCCATTTTTATTGTAGAGTGAAATGAAATGGAAGAAGGAAAGGTTGAGGGTGGCCCCATGTGTCTTTGACATACCTGACTCATCTCTGTAACACTGGCTTCCACATCATGTATTTTTGGAGGACTTTACATCTTTATCTTATACTCTCATTTTCATCTGAGATATCCAGGATTGTGTGTATCTGGGACAGAAGTCTTCTTCATTCAAGTTTTGTTTGCCCTAAGTTATATCAGGTGAAACTAAAAGTAAATTCCATTTCTCATTTCTCCAAATTGTACCCCATATCATACTTATTTGAAAGAAAACTACTGTGTGTCTTTTGGAGCAACAGAAGACATAAAGAGATAAAACAATAACATATTGAACTAATATAGAACATTAAAGACCCTGGACGGTATGATTCCACCTTTGCTGTTTAGACTAGTTCTGTTGTTGGTTTGGGGCTCTTAGTTGAAGAATTAAGAATTTGCAATTATATTATTTTAAATAGCCCAATGTCAAGAGTGGCTCTGCATTTTTCCCTAGGATATGGGATTGAATCTAGAGTTCTGCACATGCCCAACAAACCTCTACCACAGATTTATATTCTAGCTCTTTCTCTATTTTTTTTAAACAAGCTCTTCCTATGTATCCCAGGCTGGCCTTGCAGTCACTCTGTACCTCAAATGGGACTTGAATTTGCTACACCTCTTTAGACTCTCAAGTATCTGGGACTATAGGCCTGTACCACTAGGCCTGCCAGGGCTCTGTTCTAGGAGTAAGGTTAACCATGATAAATTCAGTGTCTTTAGACACTCAGTGAGCCTGACAATGTGAAAAGTTTAATCAATCTTCACTAACTAGAACATATGAAGAATAATTCATATACATACATGCATACCATACATGTATGTATATGTAATGTATGAATTGTCCCTTTGATTCTTAGAGGTTTTTGCAGATAATGTTATTATTATCTGGAATAACAGGAAGGCAACATACAGAATTCAGAGTTCATTTATAATAGGCTATAATTTTGTTGGTTACTTGTTCTTATCATACAATGCAGAGAATCAGTATAGCAGTTAACAGATCCCAAGCATACTCTTTGCATGAGCACAGGATTCCTGCAAAGTCTTTTAAGAGACAAATATCTTAAGGTAAGTAGAAATTTGAAACGCTGAGGATTTTCAGTTCCTGAAGAGTGATTGATTATGCCCACAGAGACAAATTAGTTATTTCCAGTCAGCTATCCAAAACAATGTTCAACTGTATGTTCAAAACCCAAAAATATACTTTCATTTACCTCCACTGAAAACACTATATAGTGAAAATTTGTTGGTGTTTAGCAAATCCTGCTGAGAAATTACTAGAACTAACATGACTGGGAATATTTGTTTTCAAATGGATTCTTAAATTGACCTTGATAGTTTTCAGTGTTTCTTAATTAGTGTTTGCAAATCTGCTGATTTTGTGAAGAATCTGTTTCTTGCTGTATTAGAGTGTAGCATCACAACAAAATTAGCATTCCATATGTTGTTCTGCTAAACATTCTTGGTAGCTTTCTTGAAAATCCCTTGGGAAATGTTGTGAAATTTGTTAAAACAAATATGCAATGCTTGAAAATAAATGGTGATTATTCCCACATTGTTCTTTCTTTAAAACACTGTGTCTGGACGGAGGGGAAATGGTACTGCTGAACACATATAGTCTAAACGTTACTACATGGGAACAAAACTTTTAGCTAGATTAGTGAAAATTACCTGTTACAATATTCAAATAGGGCTGTGACACCTTGAGGAGTGTGTCTCAGGAACCAAATGCTGGATGGTGAAGAGCAAATTGTGCAAGGAGAAACCCTAGCTTAGGTTTCTTAAAACATCCTTTAGGACCCATAAAACAGGGGGCTGGAGAGATGGCTCTGCAGTGAACAGCACTGCTTGTTCTTCCAGAGCACCCAGGTTCTATTCCCAGCATCCACATGGTAGTTTGAAGTATTGGTCCTTAAAACTTCACAGCAGGAAGCCTCGGTCAGAAATTGTTTTCTTTAGGACAGCCAGACTTACTGCCCTTGCTCCTCCACAGAACCTTGACTATGCCCCTTTGCAACTAAGGCATAAGGCCAAACAAAACAAAACTGTGCTGTGCTGTGCCTGAAAGCATCCCTGATATGATATGGAGATACTGATTAACAATTTAAAATACAGATATGTAATCCAAAAATTCAAAATCTAAAACGCTATAAATTCTGAAATATTCTAACATAACACAACATAACTATGAATATTAACTAACTATGAATACTAACATAACACAACTAGAAATTTGCATACTATGAATCTTTGCTTCATACACAAATTATTACAAATATTTTCCATAATTATTTTTATGCTAGTGTGAAAGATGTGTATGGAACAAAAATGAAGTTTTAATGTTTAGATTTGGATTCTATTCCTAAAATATATCACGTATCTAAATATTCTGAACTCACAAATCTGAAACACTTTTAAGTCCAAGTGAGTCATATAAAGGACATTCAGCCTGTTTGGCTAAATAACTAATCAAGCTCCAATACAGGTAGAAGAGGGGATAAATAGACATTGGTATCACTGTTCTGCACATTATGTGAAAGGTAGTGGTTATATTTACATGGAGACATTCAGTTATTTAATAAACATTGTAAGAGGCCATCCATATAGTTAGTAAATATCTTAGGTTTTGTAAGCCCCACAATTTCCTACTCATTCTGCTACAAGTTTGTTAGTATAATGTGAAACCAGCCACAGGCAATACAATTACAAATGAATAGAATATATTTCAATACAATTTTATTTACAAAAGCTGGAAGCCAGCTTGTAAATCCTAGTTATGGTGGAGGCAGAATAAGGATGAATCAAGTTCAAGGGCAGCCTGGGTAACTTAGGTAGACCCTAGCCCTAAGTACAAAGAGGAAGAACATTGGGAATATAGCTCCAGTGAAAGCATTTGTATAGAATGTACAAGGGCCTATGTTTAAATCCTTAGTACCACAACCAAGTAAAGCAAAGCAGCAACTGTGTTTAATCCAAACTGGATAGAGAGATGCAGAGAAAAAGGAAAAATGGCCCATCCATTGTGGTTAAATGGAAATTTATACTGCAAACTTTGCAAAGCACACCATTGAACATAGCCCTAAGCTAATGGGATTAATGGAAATATTTGACTCCAAAGATATGAATCTTATTTTGTACAATCAGTGTCTCCCAAGTGTTCAAGTCGGGGCATGAGCCTATGAATTGATGTGTATACCTAAAGGAGGAAAATGTGAAACGTATCAAAAAGATAATAATGTTTATATCTAAGTTTTGAACTATATCTTTTTTTGTTAAAGATATTTAGAGTAACAAACAATGAGCCTATATAACTTTTATGATTAAAGAAATATTATTTTACCCATAAACTTGTGGGAAGGGTGAGAGGGGGAAGGGAGTTTGAACAAGGGGATATATGGCTAAAAAATGAGACTTTATTCATAATAAAAAAAAACTTGTGTATTTAAGCAGGGGAAAGAAGTATACTTGAAATTGTTCTATGCAAAAATTAAATTAAATTTATTCTTGTCTTGCTTATGTCATGAATCATAACCTCAATTTCCTTTCCTAATGGAGATAAGCCCATCCTTTAGACAACAATTTATCATTTTAAAAATTGAGATAATTATATAATATAGAAAATGTTTACTGTTACTCGGCCCTAGGTTAATAGCACTTATGAATATGTTCCTAAAAATAGGTTGAACCTAACTGCTTGTACCAACTAATGGAAGGAAAGGCTAATTTTCCTTTCTGCTAGTTAATTGAGCACTTCAAGAAGCATACATATTATTTTTGAGCAGACTTTGTATGTTAAGAATGAAGATAATTTTCGTCCTCTGTAAATTCTAGTGTATTCTGCTCTAGATATAAAGCACCCGCCATGTTCTTGTATAAGCAGTACCAGATCTATTTTCCTGTACTCCAAGAACAGTGATAGTCCAGGGCTCATGGACAAACCCTTCAGCTAGAAAAACTGTATTTTTAAAAAGTGGCATGAACACCAGAGATATGTGACATATAGGAAAAATTAGCAGCATTACTGGGCTAATTTTTGGATAGTTAAAAAAAAATAAGCAGAGCTAGGCTGGAGAAGTGGCTCTGTGGATAAAGTATTTGTGATGAAAGTGTGAGGAACGAAGTTCATACCTGATCATGTAGAAGCCAGGGATAGGAACTTGTATCTATAATCTCAGTGTTCATATAGTAGGATCAGAGGCTGATACAGGGAAACCCTGAAGCCCTGTGGGTTAGCAACCCTGGCGTTCAGAGTGGTGAACAAGGAGATTCCATCTCAGACAAGTTGGAAGGCAGAGACCAGCATCCAGGATTGTCCTCTGACCATTTCACAAACATTGGTACATGCATAGTTCCACATATACACATGTATGCAAACATATATTGTACACACACTATATACATCATAACACATGCACATGTGTGCACACATGTACACACACACACACACACACACATATACACACACCCAAAAATAAAAATGTAGAATTTATCATTGTTGTTTTTTCTTTTTAGTGGCATTCTTTCAATTTTTTTAAATTGCCATTCAATCATAGTATCCTAATACACAATTCTTGACTCCCAGATTGTTCTTCTTTGAGACACAGCTTCAGTGTGTTAACCTAATCTGGTTATTAACCTGCAGTAATCTTCCTGCCTAGGCTTCTTGAATACTGAGGTTATAGGCAAGTGTCACTGTACCTAACTTGGGAACATACTTTTGACAAGGATAATAAAAGTCTAATAATATGGATGTTTTTTTCAGACATGGAACATACATTCACCATCAAACTATTAGTCATCCATCCTTTATAGTACTCACTAAATCTTGAGTATTGAAAGCTAAGTACTGTTGTGGAATATTAGTTTAAGATGGGTTACATTTGTTTATGCTGTGGCATATTTGTTTAATGATATAAAGATGTGGTGCATTCTTTTATATTGCATTTGTTTAACTCTGTAAAGCTGTGTTACTTTGCCTGTCTATAACACCTGATTGGTCTAATAAAGAGCTGAACAGCCAATAGCCAGGCAGGCTAGAGAAGTAGGTGGGGCTGGCATGCAGAGAAAATAAGTAGGAGAAATCTAGAAAGAAGAAGAAGAGGTAGGATGCCTGGAGCCAGCCATGTGTTCACACTACCAGCCACAGTGGAAGAAAAGGAAGAAAGATATATAAAAGCAAGGTAAAATGTCCAGAGGCAAAATGTAGTTCAAGAAAAAAGAGATTAAGTTAGATAAGTGGCTAAGAAGTAAGCCAAACTAAGGCCAGGCATTTACAAGAGTAAGTCTCTGCAATTTATTTGGGAGTTGGGTTGCAGACCCCCAAAAAGCTGGGGGCTTTGTGTTGTTTTTTAGAACCTAGTGCAGAATACTGTTTGAAATTTTTGTTATACTTTTGGTAGAAATCCTATTCGTTTGATTTGCCCTAACCCCTCTTATGATTAAATTATTCAGTGACTTCCCATCAGAAATCAGAATTTCAAGCTAATCTGGACCTAGTTATCTTTGTTACCTACTTCCGAGCTCTTTATAACTTTCTCACACTGCTTCAAGGCCTTTGAACATTTTTAAGTACACTAAGCAAGCTCATACCTGGGTGTTCTTATGTTCTTTGTGCCATCTATATGGATAGTTTTTCCATAGTCATTCATGAGTCTTACTCTAATTTTATTCATGATTCTGCTCAAATGTCACCTCAACAGAAAGGCTTTCTCTGACAGCCCTATTTAAATGCTAGTCCTTAGATATTCTCAGTTCTTGTTTTTTTGTTCCATTTTCTCCATGGTGCTCAGTATCAATGTTATACATATGTAAATAAGTGAGCTATATTGCTCATATATATTTTATCTAGTTTATAGAATAGATTTTCATCATAATGTGTATTTAATAATATTTTTGTATATTGATGAATGATTATGCTTCACTTCTACAATACAGTCCTCTAAACCTTGGGTAAATGTCTTTACTTTGCATTAAAATAAACAAAGAATGAATAACATCACTGCACTGAAAATTATTGAGTAGGTTCAGCCATAATACCCAGTTACTTAGCAAAGATACAATTAATATTAAATGTGAGTGTTTCCTTCTTTGGTTCTTGTTTTCAGGACATTTGGCCGTTGTGACTTTGGTTTTGTTTCTGCTGTTATTTTTACATGGTGTTAATGTGTTCCTGACATATTTCAGAGACCAGGCTTGTCATTTACTTTGAGGGGTCCCATGAATTTCTCTCTTACACTTTTGAAATGAAATTTCAGAATTGAATCAAATTTACTGTTTCAATCAAGATGGATTTGAATTACAGATGTCTGATCCTTTAAAAACAGATCTAAAAAAAGAAAGCTTCCATCAACTTAATTTCTTGTCTCTTACAAACAAGAACAAAAACTTTCTATAAGACCTTTATTGTGCTAAAAATGATTCATGTATGCTAGGCTAAGTACATTATATTCACTTATGTTTTAAGTCTTGTTTCATTGGGGAGGTGATATAATCCACCCACAAGTTATGTATGCTTTTCCAGAATGTGATAATTGCTCATAAGAATGGTTTTAATTGAAATTTTATGTCATGGATAGCCCATAGCAATCTTAGATGTGCATGCCTGTATTTATATACCTATAATCTGTTTTTTACAGATTGCCTGTACAACACTATTTTAGAATTACGAAAGGGGTTTTCTTTCCTTTTTGTTGTTCATCTGGGTAACTTAAAAATATTGCCGTATGTTCAACTGTTGGCACTGTCGCAGACAACTAAAAAGCTTAAGAAAATGATCCCCCCCCCGAAAGCCACATCTAAAACGGCCACAAAGGGAAACACACAACTCAAATCATCTCCATGCTGTGTCTGAGATTAAGTTGGACACAGATGTTTTAACTTACAGTTTGATCTAGCGTAATATATACATTTAACAAAATCCTGTTTTGTATTGCTTCTATAAACACTAAGGTCTGATAAAAAGTGTATTGATTTTTCTGCCATTTACAAGCTTTTGAAGCAGAGCTTAAAGTGCCAGTGCTCCAAGTCCCAAATTAACTCTTTCAGTAACTGCCTATAGGGTCTGTGGGGTCCCTGTGTGAATGCAAGTATGTGCTTGGAATGGATTAGGATGGAAAGCCATTTGTGGTCTGCAGTATTTCGCTTGTTTGGGATAATCATTAGACTTTGTTATTGACATCTTCTCTTAGATGATGAAATGATTCAACACTGTTCATTACTGCTCATTTCCTAACCACACGGTAATCATTATATACTCAGATACTATCTGAAAAGTTACTGTAAATATGAATGCAACTTGAAAAGGGCCTTTTTTCTTGCACTTTAAATATGGACATGTGACTTCCTCCAGTCATCAGGAATCTTTGGTTTAGCTACTTTAGAGTGAGGATTATCAAGGAAGTGACTTATGCAGAATTGGTCCAGTGGAAGTCTGCTTTGCTTTCGGGGTGTCTTTCCATGCTCTTCTGGTCTGCCAGCATTCTAACAGTAGGATATGCAGGAGCCATGTCCCTCCTTGCATGAGAGCACAGCAACCACCATAGTGGCAAGTGAGCATCTTCAAAACAGGATCACAATGGAGGCAACCTGGGAAAAAGATGTTTAAGTTTAAAATTCCTAAAGACATTTCCTGTTCATCAACACCATAACTGCTTGAAGCTCCAGAAAGTTAGCTGGAATCTTTTATTACACAAAGTCACATTCAAAGTTAGACAAGACATATGCTAACAGCAGGGATGTTTGGATGTTGTCATTTATAAAAGTTCTTTATGCGAATTGCATCATATATTTCTAAAGTAGGTATTTTCAGTATCTCCATATTACAAAGTGATGATCTGGTTTCTGTCAAGGTAACTGAGAGAGCAAGATTATCAAATTGCATTTCTTTTATTTCACCAGCGAGATTTGTACATAAGAGTCAAACAAACTTACAGTGCAAAGTTAGTCAGATGGAGTTTTAAAATTTGGGTTTCCTAATTTTAAATTTATTATTCAAGTGAATGTTGATTGCAGTTATAATTTATCAATCACACCAAACAAACATATACATGCACACAGTACACACACACACACACACACACACACACACACACACACACACACACGCACACACATGACAAAGGACAAAAGCAGTGCAAAATCTCAAAGTATAAATCCAGAAAGTTTTTTCTCATATGTATATGAATGCAGAAAAAGGAGTGTACTAGTGTGTACATACAAGTGGAGGCCAAAGGAAAGCCTTAGGGATCTTCTTTGTTGTTCTGGAACTATCCAATTATGTAGAACAGGCTGATGCTGGCCAATGAATCCCAGGGATCCTTCCATCTCCACCTCTCAAGTGTTGTGGTTAGCAAGGTGCACCAACACAGGAAACATGGGTTCTTATCCCTCTGAAGCAGGCTCTAACAATGGACCTATTTCCCCAGCCAAGCTTTGCTTTTTAATTGATTCTTATCTGAAGATATTTCTTTAACAAAATTTATTGAATATAAACATCTTTTTCAGTGAGAGCTACAAGAACTAACTTATGGAATATTTATTCCTCAGCTACTCAAAGTGGTCTGCTTCATCGGAGCACAGCTACAAGACTCTCAGAAAGGCAGCAAGTGACCAACACTTCTACAGTGTCACCTGCTTAGAATAGGAGCATAACACATACCTTATCCAAGCATCTGGCTGGAAAATGGCACTAGAGATGTTATGGCTCTTGAAGAACTCATGTCAGACTCTCTGCTTTAGGCTTTAAAAGCCTTTCAAGTATGCTTATGGAGATTTTAAGTAATTCATATTTTATAAAAGGAAAATATCACCCCCCTTTTCCATTGTTGTTTGGCTCCTTGGAACTCTCTATGTAAGTAGAGCAAATTAGCCTTAGACTCACATCGATCTGCCTGCCTCTGCCTCCTGGGTGAGATTAAATGCATGAACCACCACACACATTCTAAAATATCTTCCTTTGGAGAAATTGTATCAACAAGAGCAGAAAGCAAGAGGGAGGGAGAGGGAAAGGGAGATGGGGGAGGAAGAAGAAGAGGAGGGGGAGAGCGAGAATGAGAATTCTGGGTCTGCTATTCACTAGTTGTGCGACTTTGGGCTACTTAATTTTCCACACTGCATCTTGGTATTCTTATCAATAAAGCACAAACAATAAAACCTACCCTGAAAGTTACAGGTAATTTAAAAATGATCAGGTGTGTAACTTACATGATCAGTGGGTATTTGAGTCATTAGGGTCCTTATCAATGGAAGCAATCCTGCCAACAACCTTAAGTTCATTACCTAAAACATCCAACCGAGATGAAGGGATTGGCTTGAAATGATTTTAGACTGTAAAGAGACACAGTATGATTGTAAGTGAAGGGTGGTCTGTAAGTGAAGTTTCTTCCTCTTTCCCCATTGGACTGGCAAACCTTTGGTGAGACAGTCCTCATCACTAAGTAGTTAGCAGCAGGATATATCAGGTCCTCTCCCATGTGACTTTGAATTTTATCTGCACATCTTATCCACCAAACTTGCTTTTATTATCTTCAGCTGTGTACAGCTAGCACATCTCAGCAGGAACAAGACGGATCTGGTTCTGCTTCTCACATCCCTGACAGAACTGTCAGTTTTATTTCCATCATGCAATTGTGGTAGCTTTTAAGGATGTCAGAACTCAGTATTTCCCACTCCAGGTTGGGTTGACACAGCTGGGGCAGAAAGGATCCATCTTTAGACGTGTGAAGTGAGCAACTTGGACTAAGAAATCATAGAAAAAATACAAATGTGAATTTCACTTTCTACTGCAAAATCCTAATTATCCAAACATGGATGAGTCATCCAACTTGAGTTGATTTATTGATTTTTTTTTTTAGAAGTACATGAAGCTGTGAGACCCTCTAGCCCATTTGTCCTGCTGTGTATTCTAACTGCAGTAATACTTCATGAAACTGCTTTAATCTTGCTCAACCCCCAATTGGGATTTAAGTGACTACTAATACCTTTTAATTATTTAATCAGAAACCAACACCCATAATGACCAGTTACTGAATAACCTTACCTGAAGTGAGACCTAAGGATGAGAAGAGTGCAGGAAAAGAACTTCAAGCAAGGAGAAGACAGAAGTGGTTCTGAGCCACTTAAGGTCCTTCAGGAGCCTTGTAGCATCCAACAGTATGGTCATAGTTCAGCAGGGGAGAAGCAGAAAGATTGAAGTGCAATGGAGTCATGAGAGGCGCCTCATGTTTGTAGAAGTCTTAAGCTTAAAGTCAATGTCACACATTGCTGGCCATTTTGAGAACTGTGTGATGTATTTATTTGGGATATCTTTAACATCCAGATTCATTTACTACCAAATATAAAAGTTGTATAACAAGCTTCAGGCACCATTTTCTGTCTAATTTGCTTCTAACTCATTAGAATTGTGTCTAAGGTGAGAGCGAAAAAGCTGTGCATTGGATGTAGAAAGTAATACACTTGTATAAACACACCATTTAATGGGCTCCAGTTTCCTCACATGTAAAGAACAGTGAAAAATACCAAACAAACATTTTTCAGGTAGTAATTCAACTTTAAATATTTTTAATAGTTTTTTAAAAATAGTTAGATGTAGGGCTGGAAGGGGAGGCTCAGAAGTTAAAGACACTTGCTGCTCCTCCAGAGGACAGTTAGGTTTCCAGCATCCATACTGGGTGACTCACAACTGCCCATAAATTCAGCTACTTGTTTTGGTCTCCTCAGGTACACACCACAAGTATCCATACAAACGCAGACATATAAGAACACATATACGTACAGATAAAATAAATCTTTAAGAAAATAATAATTGCATTTAACTATGCTTGACATAGTTAAAGCAGACATATCTTAATTATGTGTAAATGTTAACTATTTTGTAAAATAACTTTATCTTAAGGGTTGGAATTTTAACTCACTGGTAGAGCACTGCCTTGACATGCTTCAGTGTCTGGGTTTAATCTCCAGTGGTATAAAAAGAGAGTTAACAGTATCCCTCATTCACTAATACAGACAATATGTAAGCAAAGGATTTAGTTATTGGGAATCTCTGCATAAATTATATCAATAAACATTTAATGATATTTTATTCTGTTATACTACTATAGAATACATTATGAAAAATTATAAGTTAGAGTAAAAATACTGTTTGGAACCCTGGGTTAAGCGATTTTTGGATTTGAGACTCACTTGTAATTGTTTTCCTAATTGAAAAGTCTAGATTCTAGACTTTCTGTTTATGTAAGTACACAGTTGTATGTGAGTAGGCATGTGGAAGCTATTGCCTCTGTTTTCACATCAGAGGTATTATTTGCCACACAATTTTGAACTGTAGATACTATAACACGCTTTATTAAATGAAGGGATGAAAGAATAAAATCCATTAGCTGGAATTGGCATTACATATTTGTTAAATTCGTCAAGAACTATCAATCAGTCACTTTCCTGTCTTCAGAAGAGATTTTTGTTAGACACTAATCCCTTAAAAATAAATTGTGACTATGTGGTATTCTAAAATTGTCTGGAATGGTTGAAAACTGAATAAGCTGATGTTCATCACACGTTCATGAGGACAGGGCTAAGGAGCAGTCAGTCATATAGCTATGGATTGGTTTCAGACAGTGGTCAATGTTGGCACATCAATCACACGTAGCAACCCAGGGATTCCTATCCTTTGCTTTTGGGATCACAAGGTGTCTGTTTGCTTCCAAATCTAGCTCCTTGCTAATTGCTGGGGAGTGCTGAGTTGAAGACTGGGTGCTGAGAGAGTGTTGACAGCTGTCCCTGGTGGCATCTTGCTTTCTGTAGTCCAGATCTGGTTACATTACCAGTGGTCAGCCTTGGCCAGGATGTGGTCAACATGTATTAGAAGGTGTTTTAGACACTGCCTTTCCAGGAGAAATGTACCTGAAAATTTATACTTCATATGCAAATTTAGCATGCAAAATTGCTTATAAAATTTTTGCATGGAAGGGATTATTCCTGTCAGCAAGGAAAATATTACCTTTCTTTTCCTAACAGAATAACAAACTATTCCCAGTGCTTATATTATATATTTGAAGGCAATACTATTCATTCCTGAAAGTATTGGGGATTTGCTGACAGTAGATGGTTTGGGTTTCATTCCCTGGTAGTCTAAAAACTCTGGGAGTCAAGGGAAGGAAAGGCGAATGACTGTATGGAGCCTCATAAAGGTGATAGAGACACTGAAATGCGAACATTTTGAGAATCCTAAGGAAGACATTGCAGTTACCTAATGTAACTGATGTAAAATGTGCCTACCTGTACTTAGAAGGGTAAATTTCACTCTTTAGAGAACAGGCATAGAGAAAACACAGGTAATACATCTGGAAGCAGTTTATAATTTTAGCCTCTTCCTATTACTGTGGTATTTAAAATATTGACTTGGTTTATGGGTGGAAACTAAATTGATGATATGTAAGTTCCCTGCTGGATTTAGATTTTAGTGATGCCATGATAAAGAACAAATTCAGAGTGCTCTGAGGAAGTCCAGATATCTCAAACGATGTTATTGATAGCATCCCTGGTGGCATCTAAGTTCTACAGAAAAAGAAAAGACATGATGCATCTAAGGCTAGTGTCTACAGGTTGTTTGGAAGGTGGTCTGAGAAACCCAGTCAAAGAGGGGAAAGGTTAGAGACGAAATCTATCAAGTTGTGTGAATTCAGAGTTCCACTACCTTGGGCTTAAGCTGGAAACCTCTCAAAACTTCCCAGTCAGCATTTTCCATTTTTACTTGAATGCAGAAAGCAGCCCCTCAAGGCCCCCAGCTTTGAGAGGATTCAGTCTAAGATGGCCCTGTGTCATACAGCCAATGCAACAAATTTGTTACTTTTATTACAAAAGATTCATACGGGGTTTTCCAGAGTCCAGCTGTGGATCTTTAGATTGTCGTCATGTTCCTCAGAACAGAACAACTGTTTGAATCACAGCCAATGATGTCCTTGAATCATTTGGTAACAGGGCACTAATGAGCTCTGCAGACATTTCACATTCCTTTTCCTTCCCCTTTCCTCCTCATCCATAGCAACCAGGTGTGCTTAAGTCAGACTGTTTCCCCCTAAGTAATAATAAACACACTCTCCACCCGCCACACAATCACACACATACACACACACACACACATGCTCGCTCTCTCTCTCTCTCTCACACACACACACACACACACACACAATTTATATGAGAATTCTTTATGGTAATGAGCATTTTCAAAACTGATCACTTAAAATGAACACTAGATACTTCAATGATGTGTTTATTAATTAGACTTTTTTCAAAATATATTGTTTTCACTTTGCCCTAAGGTTTCAGATTCCAGATTCCTTAATAATGACATCAATTAACATGTAGCTTTTGGTAATGAGATATCTTAAGCTGAGATTTACCCAAAGTACCCCAGATAGTGTCTGGTCCCATACCCTTGGACCAGGCTTATAAAACCCTGATGTCCTTTTCTTTGGAGGATATGATTGGAGAACCTTCACTTTCATTTTTACCTAGTGTGTGTGTATGTGTGTGTGTGTGTGTGTGTGTGTGTGTGTGTGTGTGTGTGTGTGTGTGTGTATGTTTAGATACATAGGACAATATATAGAAGCCAGAGCTTGGCATCAGGCTGTTCTCAATTTCTTTTCATCTTATATGATTGATAACTAAATCTCGGGATCACAGAGGTTGGTCAGTGAGCCTGTCCAGTGATCCAGTTTTCTCTGTCTCCCCAACACTGGAGGCACTGATATATGCTAATTTTATGTGAGTGCTAGGGATCTACACTAAGGGCTTTATCTTTGCAGAACAAGAACACTGAGCCATCTCCCCAGTCTGAATTTCCCATTTTTTTCTACCTAAAAATATGCAGATTTTATTTACTTGTAGTGTTGCCTTTAAAAAATACATTTATGAAATCCACATTCCAAAATCATGTTACATGTGCATACATAATTTGTGTCTGCTTTATCCACTGTTCCGCTTTTCATACTTTTGTGGTGTGAACCCTAATTGATCTTGAAAATAAAAACCTGCAGCCAAATATCAGGGTAAATGCTGAAAGATCAAAGGGACAAAGGAGTAAGCTACAGCCACCTCTCACCTCTTCAACCCCTCAGCAGAAAAGGGAGAGGTCCTGTCTTAAGAATCTTTACACTGAATGGCCTAACTAAGATCCTGTCTCCACATCCCTGATGCTGGGATTAAAGGCATGAACCACCACCACCACCACCTGGATCTGTTCAATCTCCTTTTGCCTAGGGTGGCTTTGAACTCCTGATCTTCCTGCTTCCTTCTTCCACGTGTTGGAATTAAAGGTGTGTGCCACCACTGCCTGTCCCCTAGCTCTGTCCTCTGATCTTCAGGCAAGCTTTATATGTTAGAGCACAAGCAACATATCATTTTCATGTGATCAGATCCCATTTATAGCCAAACATCCAGTGTTCAGTGAGTCACTCTGTAAATCAAATCTGGAGATGCTGGATTCCCTTCACCCTTAATGTATAGTCTTTTCTGAATATGCCAAGAGCCCCTTTGTATGTGTGACTGAACAGTTTTATTATACATTTTATTTGTAAATTGCATTATCTATTACTGTCTTCTGTATTAAAATGTTCTAAGTATATTTTTTATAGAATTAACACTAAATAACTTAAAACCTCCATTGAGTTTTATTTCTGATGTTTATGTTTTCCACTGTGAAGTGGGGCAAATTGTGATTCCTCCTCTGTGACTCACAGACATGAATTGTATGATATCTCTAATATCTCATATTAGTATTTAGCATGTACTCTTGAAGATGCATAGATGAGTAGCTACCACTGACAGTTAAATTATCACCACAGCTCTGGGGAATTCAGTTTTCAAAAAAGACATGGGGATTTGGGCAATGAGCAGCAGACAGAGGATTTATTTTTCTTAGGCTGAGTGGCTGAATCTGATATTGAAGTTCAAGCCTTCAAAGCAATATTCTAGTCTTCCTATATATTTTTATGTTAATCATTTTATTTTCATTATTCTAACAATATAAAAACAGTTTAAGTTGGTATACTTTTGAAAGAGAGTCATTTTTAGTGGGAGACCTTTAATATTGTGTCATTGGTTTGTGTAAATTAACCTCATCTTGATTTTACATTGGTAGCTCATGTGCATCTAGAAATTGTCCATGTCTCTTAACTTTTTCAGCTCAGTGGAAATATAAAAATTTCAGTTATTTTCTTATAATTCTGTGAATTTCTTTGGTGCTTTATAATTTCTCCCTTTTAAAAATCTTATTAGTTTGGATCTGCTCTGTTTTTCTTTTAGTTACGTTGACTAAAGTTTAGATGAAACTCTGAAACTTCTGAAGGAATGTGTAGAAAGTACACTTCAGAGTATAGACTCAGTTATTTTTTTTTAATATTACTTGGGATAGGGATTTTATTGAGTCTATAGATTGTTTTCTGTAGGACTGCTGTTTTCACAATATTAGTACTACCAACCCATGAGATTGGAAGGTCTCTCTATCTTTTGTTGACTTCTTTTATTTCCTTCTACAGTCGTTTTACTTTCACTTCATTGGTTAGATTAACTACAAGATATTTTTAAGCTACTGTGAATGGACTTATTTCTTTGATTTCTTTCTCAATATGTTTGTCATTGATACATAGGAGGGCTCCTGATTTTGTATATTAGTATTATATCCTGATACTTGGCTAAGTGTATTTACCAGCTTTAAGAAATTTCTGCTGGAGTCCTTAGGGTCTCCTATGTATAGAATCATATCATCAGCAAATAGGAATAGTTTAGCTCAGGTACAGTCATGGTGTACAACTCCAGTTTCCTACTCTCAGTAATACATTGATATGTCATTTGAACAAAACCTTTAAAAAAAGAAATATTGGACTTAATAAAATAGCAATGCAAAATCTAAATAATCAATAAATGAAGAATTAATGTATGAAAAGATTAACAGGGTTTTAATGACCTAGATGCTATAGACGTTCCATTTTGACTCTACATTTTCAGTCTGTTATTCTCTGCCCTGTGACCAATTTCATTCTTACTCCTACCCTTATCAATAGAATATGAATTATAGAAGAGAAAGAGCTATGCCCATTGCCAAATCTTTAGTTATCAGAACTGAGAACATGTAGGCACTCAGTAAATGTTCATTCTTGCCTACACTGTTCTAAATGCTGTGTGAGGACCCAGGAAAAAACATAAAACTAGTCTCTCTGCCTTTGTAGGGTGCACAATCTAGTGGGTTGTTATTTTTTTTTAAGATAACATTTTATACAATCCTGTTAGGACCACAGAATAGTAAGTAGCCAAACATTATACGAGAGAAATTTTGCCACTTGCAGACAGCTAGTCCTTTACAACATATTTTGCATGGTTAAAAAAACTCATGATTTTACCTCAACTGAGGGAGCATGCCAGTACTGCCTCATTACATCCCCAGCCATAATTTCTGACTCTGTAGACTTTGTTGGCTTGTGGGACGATGCTGTGGAGAGCCTTCAAGAGGATATAGCTTCCTCTGCTCATACTGTGTCACTTGTGAAATCCCTTGCTGATCTTGGATAGAGCTAGAGAGTCCACCTGATGTGTGAGTTGCCGAAAACCTTCTGCATTCACTCTGTCTGTTGAGCCAAGCATATGAAAAGCCCTCTCCTAAAAGAAAGATAGGATTTTATGTGGATGCTGTAGTACCCTTACGTGTAGACTCTGGAAATTCCAGGACAACAGAAATTTAAATGGAGAACCTTGATGGTGTGATCAAGCCTAGAACACAGCAGCATGTGAATTTTAAGCAAAGGGCCCTTGTGCTGGCTTAGGGAAGCCTTCTTGGCAAGGCAGCATGGTTTAGGGATTAGGTGATTATCATTTCTCATATTACCTGTCCTTCTGAGATAAGTCACTTATCTGACTAGGCCTCTCGTAGGAATTGAGGAAGATACGTAAAACAGTTTAGCTGAATGAAATATTTCTTATAGCTAATTTATAGCACTATCAGGAATAAAGCCTGAACTTTTTCTTTTTTATTGACACTTCTTATATTTTTAATTATTAAAGTGTTAGAGTTGTTTAATCTATAGCTTTAGCTTTGCAGTTCAGAGTTATAAAAAACAGTCCCTTAGAAGACTGAGAGACAAATGTGAGAAAGACTCATTTGCCTACATACTTTATACAATAGGTGTACTTATTCTCTAAAACATATTTATGTGTCTGTGTTTGTATCAGTTCATTCATCTGGCTTTTTATTTGTCTGAGATACTGAACAGTTTGCTGAAAGAAAATAGCCAGTCTACTTAGAAATATTTGGTATTAGTGAAGAAAGTTGGGTTTATAGTGTTCTATAACTTCCCTGAACCTATTTAGATGGATCATAATTGAAATCAGTACTCCATTACTCTATGATGCAGAAACATCCCAATGTAGTACATTAGGTGGTAGGCACTGGAATTTTCTTTTGATTTCTAATTGGAGATTTGTGTGAAATGCTTCTGTCAGACACAGTACAATTGTTTTATGGCTGTTGTACTTCTTCAAATGTTTAATAAGCACACTGTTGTATTATTGATATTTATAGAATCATTAGTTCAATAATACCTATTTCTTATGTGCTAAGTGCTGTGAGGCAGTGGGAGTATAATGCTAAATGTAAACATTTCAAAGTCAGTTTGTAATTAAACTGAAAAGGATGGGGGTTTAAAACCTCCCTAATTATAAGTATGCTAGTACATGAATGCAAATGGTGCCTGGAGGGTCTATTGTGCAGACACAATTTTGAGAAAAGATGCAGGAGCTTTTTAAGTCTAGAATGAGTTTACCAGCCAAAGAGTACCTTACACTTCAGGTTCCAAAAAATATGTACCCTTGAGTAATCTTATTTTATTTTCAAAACTAAAGAGAGATAGTGTTCAAGTTTTATTGTATTGTTGGGGAAGCTATGAATATTGACTTTTTTGCTTTTTATGTCATGTGGGAAGTTTTAAAAAGGTCTATTTTTGTTCTTTCTATGGCTGTGATTTTATCATGCATATTTAACATACTATCTCTTAAATTATGTGTGTATAATTTTTTGTTGATATGTATCAAATAAACTATTTTCTCAGGAAATAAATAGGAAAACCTCAGGCTAGAATATTTTGATAATTTCTGTAATATGTAGTAGAAGTTGGACCCAGTTTAGAGATTGTACCCAGCCTGGCATCTGTAGAAGGGAAAGGAACATGGAAATGTTTTCCATACACAAATGCACATGTATATGGTATTGTATTTGTATGTATTATACGTGTTATGCCTGTCTGCAGAGTTTCAATAAATCAATCTGAATCTACCTAGTGAATTTATATGGATATTTATGTAAATAAGTCTGTTCTTCATTTATATATTGGATATGCTGATGCACTGTAGTAGATATTGTTTAACACTATTCAGTTATCTTAATGTGGTCATTGAAGATAAACTGTTTTTGCACTTAGAATTTCTAATACATTCCCCTGAAATTATCTGATGATCTTTAGATACAGTGAGTCAGTTGTACTTTTCTATATATAGACAATGGAGTTTAAAATCGATTATTACATTTGATCAAACGAGAGACTCTACAGATTAAATTATTTTGTCATCTGTAGCATGCTTTGATTTCTGTCATGTATGAATTACTTGGCCAATTAATTTATGGATTAGAATAATCTCAATGACTCGAAATAAATGTTTCGACACAAGATTAAGTTCTTAGCCCACCTACCTTTCATCTTTGAATAAAGGCAGAACCCTGTCCTGTTGTGCACCTGGTCAGTTGTGCAATACTGACCATTGAACAGCTGCTAACAATGAGGCTATTGTGTTTATGTAACACAGTGCAGGATCTGATGGTTAGTCTCTTGATAATGTTGAAACACTAGGGAATTTTCTCTTGCCAAGATGCCGGCTTCATGGAAAGTACTATGTCTGTTTTGAACCACATCCTACCATCTCTCTGTCAGTTGGTATCCTTGCATTCTAGAAGATCACATTAACCTCTAAGGTGGTCTGAGGAGGTTAAGGCTCCATGACATGTCCATACAATGTGGCAGTAGAGTGGTTGTAGGACCTGTTTCTGTAGACTTTCTTTACCACCTTAACAAAAGTCTGAATTATTTTTCTTCCCATTGATGTGGGTGTGTTCTTGTATGTGCAGTCAAGAGAGGCATTTGTTGAGTGATCTTCATGCAAACATCTTGGAGTGCTTTTCAAAAGAATTTGAAAAATTAAACCAAACAGGATATGAAACTGTTCTGCCAAGCAAGTAAGTCTTTAGGCATGATTTAAATTTAGTTAATGACATAAAGAGTGAAATCTGTGAAAGGAAGCAAGTTACTTGGATCAGAAAAAAAGTAAACAAGCAGACTCATATTTTGTCTACATCTTCATTTGGGGAGCTCAAATATGTTCTTTCAGAAGTCACTTGGAAAACTTTGGGCTAAGTGAACTCCAAGGACCAGTGTTTTAGGGGGAAAAGACAAGATAATAGTTCCCATATGCATAGGAATATACAGATTGCAAAACATTTTCCAATTGCCATTTTACTTGATTGTTACAATACTCCACCAAAATAGCTGAAGAATAAACTTTCCCATTTTGCAGATGAATAAACTGATAGTAGATTTATTAGGAGATTAATCTGAGTTTGCTAAATAGATAGCATTATGATTGGAATATGGATCTTGGTTAAATCCTGTACTTTCTTTACAGCATAGTGACATTCCATGGTGGCAAATCATTTTGTCTAGATACTTATCTCTCTGTTTCTGGGATCATATAAAGATTCTGGCCTTCCAAAATACACTCTCAGGAGGAAAATTAGAGAGCTAGGCTTTTCTGGAGTATGTTCTTTGCCAATAACAATTTCATGGCTTAATCCTTTCACAATATTTAAAATGGCCTTAATTGTCTTCTGTAGTTGCCCTAGGCTCCCCATGATCCCCTTTGTGAAATGGAAATGGAGTTTATCAAACCCTCAGTTTCTGTGCCTGAAAGCAGCTTTACCCAGTGATTACAAAAAACAAATAATCAGAGAAACAAATGTGAGGAAATTTTCTCTAATATTTTTATTCTAGGCAATATTCTTATTAATTTAATTTATTCATTTATTCTACATCCTCACTGCAGTTTCCCCTCCTCGCCTCTCCTAATACCTCCTGCCAATCTACTTCTGACTAAAATTAAAAAACCCCTCAGCATAAGCTCGAGAGAAATTTAAAAAAAAAAAAAAACTTTATTTATTTTTATTTGCCTTGGTGTTTTGCCTGGAACTTGAATTACAGACAGTTGTTAGCTGCCATGTGGGTGCTGGGAATCGAACCCGGGTCCTCTGGAAGAGCAGAGGGTGCTCTTAACCGCTGAGCCATCTCTCCAGCCCCCTCGAGAGAAATTTTTAATGAGCTTCCTTCCTATACTGATTGTTTTAGGTGTAAATTGCTATGAAAAAAAATGCTGAGCTAACATATTAGAGTAAAGAATATATATTATAGCTCGTAACTTTAGAAGCTTCAGTCCATGGTTGGGGCATTAATTGCTTTAAGCCTTACAGGAGAAAGAATATCACAATAAGGATATATGATGGAGTGGATCTGTTTAGATCATGTTAGTGAGAATTAGAGAGAGAGATAACTAGAAATCTCAATATCTTCCTCAATGTATGGTCCCACTCACTTCCTCCAGTATGCCCTCCTTCTAAGGAATCCTAATAATGGCAAGCTAAAATCCAACCCTCTAATATACAGAACTTTAGATGATATCACAAATGTAAATAGTAGCAGCAAATTGGACTATGTGCAGTTGTCCTTGAAGCTCTAAAGATTTTGTGAACTATTTTAGGCCTGATACCAGAGCTGTAGGTTACTATTCATGAAATGAGACCAATAGCATTAATGCTGTAGGGTTCATCAGATGTGACTGCACTACTACACAACTAATGTCATTTTGATGTTGTCTTGCCTTTTCCCCTGAGAGCACATCTTATTTCTCCTCTGAGATTTGTACTTTAAAATGTTTGCTTTCTTTGATAATGTTATTAGAGTCAGACAAATTTTGGAAGAGTAGTTTTGTGATTCTTGATCTCTTGGCCAAGCACACAGAGTAGATCACAGGAATAAGCAATTGAAACCATGTCTTTGTAAGTAGCTTGCAGAGCAGTTCTATCCAGCTGAAAAGAAGCCCAAGCAAGGAAATGAGAAAATGGAAGGACACCACCAGAACAGGAAGTGTCAGGCAGAAAGCCAATAGATGTAAGAATGTTACTTTTTAACCCTATATTTAATTTTTTTTTTCAAATTTTACCTTTATGCTTGATAGAAAAATACTAACATTAATACTTCTACTGTGTTGCTTTAGCCAATGACCACAACCTATTCAAAAGATTTATATGACTTCCATATGTCATTTAAGCACTGAAAAAAGGAAGATAAATCATTTTATGGGAAATATCCAGAATAAAAGACATCCAGAGCACCAAGTATCTCCACATTGGCTGCATTCCCTAGTCTGACCCCCTGTATTAGTGAGTAATCTCTGGTCCTTCAACTGCTCTGATGTGAACTTATTTCTGGCTCTTTGTCCTAACCTTTGGATACTGCCTCCTTCTTTGAGTCCATGCTTATTCCAATAATGGTTTGTCTGGTCCCTATTTGTTCATTTTTTCTTAGCTTGGCTTAGTTTTACTTAACCCCTGCTTCTGGATTTGCAGAAACCCTTGACAGTGTGGATTTAGTTTAATTATCTGCTTTTCTAATCTTCACCACATGACTGTCTATCTCCTGTTTCCTATGTTTCTATAAAATCCTGTTGTAGCAAGACGTTTCTGGGCAAGCCCAGCCATAAGATCCAAACCAGCAGTCCCAAATAATCACTCAAAGACTTATATTAATTATAAACCATGTGTCTTATGGCTTAGGCTTATTATCAGCCAGTTCTTACATCTTAACCCATTAATCTGTGTCTTGCCACATGGCTAGTGGCTTCACCTGTGTTCCATTACGTCTTGCTCCCTTTGGGAGCAACTTGTCTCTGTGTGATTCTGCCCTCCTTCCCTTTTTCTATGCTTGGATTTCCCACTTGCCTACAAGCTGGCTTGCCATGGACCAAAACATTTTCTTTATTATCCAATGGTGTTTCACAGTGTACAGAAAGACACCCCACATCATCCTATTCTTGATCATTTTGTTTCTTAGTTTTTTACTGTCATGTGCTAGATGCTTTGGAAGGCATACAGACCATCATAAGTTTATTTCTGTCTACTCTGCTGCATACTTGCAATACTATCCACATATGTCCAGACTTGCAATGATACCCGTTTAAACAGCTAAGCCATAATAACTGATTTTTCTAATGTCTTTTATAGTGATTTTCCAGGTAGCCTAGGATTCCTTAGAGCATGTGGTATTATCATTCACATTGTCTCTAGTACAGTATTATCTCTAGAATAGAATGAGAGCAGCAAAGCTAAACTTATACTTTATCATTTGATTATTTTATAAATTTAAATTATTATACACATACACACACATATATATATATATATGCTACATGGCATGCACATTAAAATTTTTTATTATGAGTATGACTAAAATACTCAGTGTCTTCATTGTCTATCAAAGAAGTCACTAACCACATTGTTATTGAGCACTTGAAATGTGTCAAATGTGACTGAGTAGTTTTGTTTAATCATAAATAATTTAGAATTTGAAAAACTCTGAATTTGTGAGTAGTGGCTACCAGACTGAATAACGTGCTGTATGGCAATATGAAAAATGGATATGTGGATATGGATGATGTGTTAGGAAAGTCCTCATTGATAATGATAGACTTTGGTCTTAAAGAGATATATTTTACAGAGCGATAGCATAGTTGACAAACTGCTTATTCAACTTGATGTTTGTTAGCAATTGACATAGCAAACATGGTGGAGGTTGAAGAGGAGGAAATATTTAAATTAAATCTGAATAATAACATGTTATATGATTTATCTCATATTTTTATTTTGTTTAAATAAATATAGCTACCACATGAGGTCACACAGATTTTTGAAAACTGTCTTTAAGGTTTCTCAAGCTATAATTTTTATAATTATTTATATGAGACAATGTCACAGTGAATGTCTTTTTTAGCATATTTTTATTTTCTTTAATTTTTTGCCCAGAAGCCTGTTATACTCAGTTATCTAAAAGGCTTGTCTGATCTTGTCACTAACTATATTGTATGTTCTTACAATCTGGATTGTACAATTTTTTAGGTACATAGGATCTCAGACTGTTATCTGGCCTAGTCCATTGCTTTTAATCAAATACATAATATGGTATCTCTGTTTTGTAAGCTACAGATGAATTAACCTCATCACAATTATAGTAATAATTATTATAGTTGTATGCTTGAGGTGATTAATTTAAATCTAGGAATATAAAGAAGATTAAAAGATTATGATCAAACATTTTACTTGGTTCTTTGCTTCAAACGTTTTTTAAATTTGAGATTTTGTGGTGTCATGTCAATATCATATGTAATATTATTTAATAGCATTATTTAATCTAGGAATAAATCTTGTAATTGAATGTGAAAATTAGAAAAATTTGATGCTTTGAATGGGATACATTTATTAATATGCAATCCATTGTGATGAATGTGAAAGCACTTTAAAAGATGTGAATCATTAAATAAATGTGTTTTCTTCCTCTGATTTTATCTTTCAGTCATCTGCTTGCCATTTTCTCTATATTCTTGAGTAGGATCTGGCATACAATTGCAGAGAAAGCTGGTATCTGATTGTTTCATTGGATAGAAATAATTTTAGTCTGTTCAATTAAATATACAAATTGTTTTTATAAATCTGGTTAAAATAATCTAAATTGTGTGTAAATGTTCATATGTGTATAGTATGTTCGGCATATAAATCTAATGTACATACATATGGGTATTCACCCACATGTGTTTGCCTATATGTGGAGGTCAGAAGCTGAACATGGTTGTCTTTCTCAATTTCTCTATAATTTATATTTTAAGACAAGGCTTATAATTAAACGTAGAGTTCACAAGTGAGCTAGGCTGACTAACAAGTGAGCTTAGGAACTCTCAGGTCCTTACCCATTTCCCCTTCCCAACTGGGATGTATGCTACCACACACAACTTTTGCAAATACTGTAATTACATCATTTCTTCCATTCCTCACTCCAACCTCTCTTATACCCTTCTCCCTCTCAAATACATCACCACTATTTTTTAAATATTTTGTTATATATATACATATACACACATGTATTTACACACACATGTACATACACAATCTATATAGGTCTTTTTACAATGGTTATTAATTGCCTATAGTTCTTCATCTAGGGGTAAGGCCCCATAAGACATCCCAATCCATACTAGGGTGTTAATTGATATTGTCATTGTTTAGATCTATTTCAGCCAACAATATTATGGTTTCCCATGGCTATACCTTCCCTATCATGTCTAAAAGATACAATCTTGTAGGAGACTTCCTGGTTCTTTTGCTATTACAGTCTTTCATTGCTGTGGGACTATGTTTTTGTACACTGTAAATATTTGTCAATGTTAATATTAGTTGAATAAAACTCTGATTGGCCAGAGGCTTGGCACACAGTAGGTATAGTTTGGGCCAGCGGAGAATGAGGATGCTGGGAAGCTGAAGAGCAAAGAGTAGTTGCCCGCCAGATTTAGAGGAAGGAAGATGAGAAGGATGCTTTGAGCAAGGGCACCAAGCCATGTAGATAAACATGGATAAGAATTATGGGTTGATCTAAGTGAAATAGCTAGTCAATAATATGCTTGAGCCATAGACCAAACAGCTTGTAACTAATGTAAGCCTTTGTGTGAATACTTGGGACTAAATGTCTGTGGGACCAGCCAGGCTGGACAGAGAAACTTCAGACGACATTTCATCCCTCTCTTCCAAAATGTTCTTTAAGCCAGATATAGAGGTTGTGTGCAGATGAACTGGATCTGGGTACCTCATAGTCAGTTGTTATCTATATTTTGACCAGGTGTGTGTTTCTGTAATAGTCTTATTTGCTTCAAAGAGAGGGTTTTTTTCTTTAATGAAGGGTGAGACCTACCTTTGTCTGACTATAAGGATGGATATTTAAAATATAGCTACAAATTGTACTGGTTTAGCAATGTGGTATTAGTTGGTTTTCCTCTCTCACCCATGGCTTACTAACCAAGGATATTTGGCTAGGTTTATAGTACTAGACATGAATTCTTTATTTTTGAGTGAACCTTAAATTAAATTACATAGCTATTAGTTGCAACATAATGTACGTACCACTATTGTACCTTTAGGGATATTTTGCTGAGCTAGCCATTGTGGTTTATATTCAGCATAGCTTGAGTAGGACTATTCATTGCATTCCTCCACTGACAACTTGCATTGCTCTGAAATCTAGTTTTCAGGGTGAGCTTTCAGGTCAGTTACAACTCAGTTTCTTCAAGTCCTGCACCTGAAGTGCATATTTATTTAGCTTCAACTTCTAGGAGACAACAAAAGGCACAATCAATAGACTGTGTTATTTTGGAGTCTCTTAAGCTTCCTTGACCAACAACTCAAAAAGAGGGTTTATACCTGTTATAGGTTTTTGTTTGTTTGTTTTGGGGGTGTCTATGGCTTGTAGGGGCAGGAGAAGGGGGAAGCATTATCACCTCACATGACATCCCAGGACTTCAGAATACACACACACACATACACACACACACACACAGAGAGAGAGAGAGAGAGAGAGAGAGAGAGAGAGAGAGAGAGAGAGAGAGGAGAGAGGAGAGAGAAATTGCAGCTTACATTGATGCTGAGGATACAGACTCAGGTCTTTGCATTTGCAGTGTTTACATTACAGACAGCACCATCCCTCTATCTCCTGAAATTGTTTTTCTGAATAGGAAGAGAGCCAATATATATGTCATAGTAACTTGTTATTATGCTCATTAATCTTAAATCATTATTTAAATATATGTATATATTTGTATATATGAACCCACAGAGATTCTGTTTTAGTCAATATTTCCATATTCACCAGGTTTATTTTTCTTCTTTAATTTCAGTGATTATCTTGGCAATCTACATGCTTCTATAACAGGATTCCTATGACATGATAAATTATGATGAACACACATTTAATCTCTTAGAATTCTAGAGTCTGGAAAGTCCAGAGTTAAGGAGTTGGCAGTTTAGGACGAGGATTTTCTCCTTCCAAATTGGTGCTTTGTATAGCACATCCTTCAGAGGGCAGGAATACAATATCTGCATGTATTATAGAGGCAAGAGAAGATTTTAAAAAAAGAAAGAAAGAGAGAAAGAAAGGAAGAAAGAAAGAAAGAAGGAAAGAAAGAAAGAATAAATTTTTATCTTCCCCAGTGGCATGGACAATTCCCTTTAGGTTCTAATTCCTGAGTGTGTTGCCTTGGTAAATAAATTTACAGCATGTCTGTTTTAGATGACATATCCTCACCATACCAGATGCATACAGACTGTGAAATTAGATATAAAGTGAGAAGTTACTTACTAATTCTTGATTGTATGATAATAATCATAATCATAATCGTAATATTATCTAGACAGTAAAATTTAAATAAAAAAGTAGTAAATTTGTTGGTGTTATAAAATTAAAAAGAAAAAATATCCTAATGTTCTCAAAGAATTGGAATAATTCTTTGGACTTTCATTTGCATTTATAATAATCTAGAAACAGCTAACAAAGAGGAATGCTTTGTTAGTTCTGTGTAGATGGTATCAAATATGCCTCAAAATTAAACTCTGTTAATTCTAAAGTACAAATGTGAATGTCTCCTAAAAGTCTGGCCACTTTATTTATTTTTTTAGCCTTTTGAAAATTAAAATGCAATTATTTTATTTTTCTCCCCTGGTTCTTCCTTCCATATAACTTCCCCCTTGCTTGCTTTTTAAAGAATGTCTTTTTTTCATTAACTGTTATTATTACATATAAAATTTAATGCTTAAATATATTAATACAACCTATTCAATCCATTTGTTGCTATATACAAGTTGAATTAATCTTTATTGACACTTTAACTCTTATGAATTAGTAATATTTCTATTTATTGGTTAGATGACTTAATTACTGATGATCCTTAGGACAAGGATGAATTCTTACTATTTAGTATATTCCTTTGTGGCAGAATGTCAGATGAAATAATGACAGCTTTCTGTTCTCTGATTTGGAGAATGAATGGGATTCTGGTGGTCTGGAATCAAGAATACATCTTTTGAGGTGGAAGGCTGGCTCTTTGAGAAGAGGCAAGGGGAGATTTGAATGGACAAGAAGTAAGCACCAGCTGGCTAAAGGAAATAACTTGGTAAGGAACAGTGATAGATGTAACTCTGAATTATTAAAAGCACTATTGCTGACAGAAATATGTATCAAATGGAGGACCTGTTGTTGCTTGGGGAAAATGTATAGTAACTTCAAAAGTAAAGTTATATCTGGGGATTTCCACCTCATGTTTAGATTCCATTTGAATTCTGTTGAGAAAAGTCAAATAACATTTGAATGTGGTCTTGACAAATATTTTGTTTAGTGCTCCAAAAAACAAGGTTTTAGTAATTTATCATCATTTTATTTTCTATGATAAATATGAATAGACTTTTCATTGTATGGCTGATTTTTATGTATAGATCTTTGGACTAGACCATACAGTAAAGACATTTCTTGCTCACATTTATCATTTTTAACACTTAGATATATTTATGTCAATAGACCCAATAAAAGTTAAGGGAATGTAGTATCATGCTTGGAATTTATGTCTTAATAAGATCAGTCTGGCTAGGGGTTTCTTAAGTAACCATAGCCCTTGGCTAGGCTGAGTATCTGGTAAAAACAAAAACATTGACTATTTAGGGTATGTCCAAAGAAGAAGAGAGATGGTCAGTGGAATATAAGGAATCCAGATCCACTGAGGTAGTAGACGTCTAGGAGTGTAGACTGGGAAAATCTGGGGATAATATCAGGGTCTATTTATCTTTGCTCTTGAATTAGCCATTTCTATTCTCTGCTATCCCAATCTCATAGTTAGCATATTTTATTCCTTACAACAAAGGTAAGTAGAGAAATTCTCATGACTAATTTTTATGTCTAGATGTCTGTCATGTTGTCACCTTGACTATATAAAGAATGAATTACAATCCAAACATAGGGGCACACCTGTGAGAGATTTATTGTTTGATTTGAAGTGTGGGAAACCATTTCTATTCAGGACCTTTGAGACAGGAAGACATACACCCTTGCTCCAGATCTTGAGGTAGATTAAAGACATACCTTTAATCTAGACCACACCCTCTGGTGGAAGCCCACATAAGGACATGATCTATTGCTGTTTGCCAGAGTGTTTTCATCTTTCCAACAAGTCCACTTCTCCACTGACATTAAAGCCTACTTCTTTGTAATGCCAATGTCTACTTAAGACCAGCTGAAGCATCCATGCGTGGGGAGTGGGCAAGTTGTGGAATCTTGGACTTTTTGTTCATAGCCAGCCATTGTTTTATTAGTTGGACCATAGCCTGTAAGTGATTCTAACAAATACCCTTTCTATACATGTAGAAAGAGAAATTATACTTCTCTAGAAAACCTTGACTAAAATAATGTCCAGAAAACAAGCATGAGAGATAGGGGTGGGCACAATGTATTTAGATTTAAGGGCTGGTTTTAGGTCAGTGGGCAGATTGTATTGACAAAATGAAAATGGGCATTGATGAAGGACACTTGGTAGAGTTGTATTTTTCCCTCAAGAAATCACCTGTCTAAATAGTTCATAAGACCATTTGAAACCCCAGTCAGAGATAGCAACAATCTTCAATGGTATGAGTTTTAAAAGTCAGCATTATTTTTTAAAATATAATATTACATAAATTTTAATATACTATCAGCTTTATCAGATCATCTCTACCATAATTATAAAATATGATTATACTAATTATTGTAACAGGAGTTTTCAGTTATACTGTAGGAAGTTAGTGGACTTTAGAGTGTTCTGAAAGATTAAGCCATATTGCTTGAACAAAGTAGTCTCCTCATGTCTTAATTTTCTTTTTTTAAATGGAAAGAGTGCCTTTATAGTTATCATGATGTTTTAGTATGGATTAAATAAGTAACTAATTGCACATTGCTTATTACATGGCATATAGAAAGTTCCAAGTGTATTGGGTTTTTATTTTACTTGATTCTACCTCATAGATGCCCAAGAATAAAACTTGTTTACCCTATCCAGTTCTGACCAAGACATGTCTTACAGAGGTGACTTGAAAGAGAAAGGCAGCTCAACTGTGTTTCCCCCAGTGACAATCACTGTCATTATACTTTGGTCTTGAACTAAGAATGCCATACTGTTCTTCACTGACTAAATCCAATTAAGCTACCTCTTGCTCTATATGATATGTAGATCTAACCAAAGAAGAACTCAGAATACACTATAGGGATAGAATCTTGGTACAGCACAAGTACTTCTTGGTCTCTTGCAGGACAGGGGATATAGTGTTGGTGGTTTGGGGTCAACTGTGGCTTCAGATATATCTGTTCTCCTATGACAATCTTCCAGCATCATTCACAATACAAGCAGCTGTGTACAACTTCTTGGAAAGTTGTTTCCTCTTCACTGAACTTGTATTGGTGCCTATGTGGCACCAACAGGAAAAAGTTAAAGTAGACACTTAGTCAATTCCCCCAAACCTTCAATTCACAGAGTCAGTGAAAGCCAGAGCAACACAGCTGCTTTGATTGGACAGGCCATGATACCCAGAGCCTCATCTGTGTGAGCTTCTTTGGTAGACTCAGAATTCCTGGGGTCCTCTGCTAAGTCTAAACTGAAGATCTCATCTTTAAAGTCTTCTCTCTTTGCCAGTTGAGAAGTAGGTATCTTGATTAAGATTTCTGTTGCTGTGAAGATATACCATAATCACAAACATTAATCATAAACATTTAATTGTGGTGGCTTACTTACAGTTCAGAGGTTCAGTCCATTATCATTATGGTGGGACATGGTGTTGTACAGGCAGATATGATGCTGAAAAGTGAGCTGAGTATTCTGTCTTGGCTGGAAGAAAACAGAAAGTAATTTGTCTCACTGGGAGTAGCTTGATCATAGAAAAACTCAAAGTCCGCTCCCACAATGACACACTTCCTCCAACAAGGTCACATTTACTCCAGCAAAGCCATACCTCCAAACAATGCCACTCTTTTGGGGGGCCATTTTCTTTCAAACAATCACAGTAGGTCATTGAATGGTCATTGAATAATTTTATTTTTAGAGTTTCATGATTATTGTAATGTAATTGTATTGTAATATAATTATTGTAAATGGTAAAGAAAAAAATTAAATATCAGGAAAACTAAGTTCTCTGTATACTTCATATTCTGCGAAATCAAAACCTTTAGGTCTTGTGACATGCTGAATACTTTAAAGTATCTCATATTCTATCTGCTATACTTATGTGTGACACCATTATTTTCAGGCTACAGTTGAGTAAAATAATCTTCTTACAAAAGCTGAAGTTATTTGTTCTTAGTCATAATGTTATTAAGTGATGGATCTGAATGGCACTAAAGCCAACATTCTTTCCTTTTGCCCTTTTCCATCCTTGGAACTCTGGAGAAATGTATTGTGTGTCTGAGTCTGTGCAGTACTGTGCAGTTATGACCTGTTACTGCTATGAGTAGGGATGAGAGTGGAGTAGAACTGGAGAACCTTGAAAAACACCTCATAGAAAGTCAGGAGTGTTTAGATGACCAATGGAAGTTGATACAGCTGACACCACTGGACCAGAATGAAAGGCCTCACACTGCTTCTTGGAGAAGAGCATGGAAAAAAAGAAACTTTCCCCAGTTCCCTGTTGGTATTTAGCTTCTTGGGCTACTGGACACACCCTAATTTCCTTTTCTATTTTTCTTTATTTTTGCCACAAAAAGAAGAATTAAATCATTTTTAGTATAAGTTTAGAAACTAGTCAGAGCTATGCCCCCATTGTCTCTTTAAAATCACTTAGTTATCACAAGTCATTAAAGATCTAGTGTGATAGCAAGAATATGGAGATGGGCTGTTCTAACAAAGGTTAAAATGTGATGGGTCACACCCCTGGGAGGGTAAGAGTTAGATTTTATACTGATGTCTGAGAGCCTAAAATTTTGAGTTTAGTAGCATAAGCAATTACCATCCTGAGCAGCTGTGGGGACTTTTGTGACTCCTATAGCTGAAGGAAAATATTCTGTCTAGTTATCCTCAAAAACATTTTTAAGTAGCACTAAAATCTGGACATCTTGGAGAACAAATAATCACATTACTATGTAGTGCAATACCATCTTTTTATTCAGAATATGGCTGACATGTTTATAAGTTTCATTTCAAAACAGAGAATCCCACAGATGTTTCATCTGGGAGGACTTATGAGCTGTGTGACTTTATTGTTATTGTTCATAATAAAACAAACTGTTCAATTATTTCTTATCCTTTTATGGCTTCTTGCACATTTCCTTTGTAACTTTAAAAGAGTCCTTTGTATTTTAAGTGTTTATTCACTGATTCCAATAAAAATATCTAAAGAAGAAGTAGGATATACCATGTCCTTGGAAACCAGACTGGTTCTCCAGATACCAAAAGCATCAAAGAGATCCTTCTCAGTATGGAATGTATGGAAAGCACCCCCAGTGCTATATATTGATGTTGCAATGTAACTTTTGTTACCTGGGAACATTTAATTACTTAAGTAGACCAAATATTCCAAGTTGAATAGCTAGGAAGCAAACTTTAACTCATGCAAGCGACCCAAGCAAACACAACTCTTCAACTCCATATAATTGAGTTAGAAGTGACAGATTTGAATAACTTATGTCTAATACCTGTACATATGTTTGACTGAACAGTGGTCATTCCAGATGTAGGGGTAGTTAGGAATCCCTTTTGTTTAAAATCGAGTTGTTAGTTTCTGTACTTTTCATATTCCCTGCTTTTCCTTCTGCTTATCTCACTAGTAACTCCTTTCATGATGCACATACCAATGTGCTTAATGGATTAATAAAGTCTGGGAAATATTCATAGCATGATATTTTAAATTTATATGAACATGTCTGTTATTTAGAAGCATGTGATTGTATCATGAGTAATAAATGACATAATTCATGATGTCAAGAATCATACATTTTCTCCTTAAGTCTGTATTACCCATGTAACCAGGTGCTTGCTTCCATGGAGGCTAACAGAGTGACAGGTAAATGAAATGATCCTTCTTTCTGGGTAGACATATTTAAGCTTTGTGTCTACAGGACTCCTCAGTATTATATAGCATGTAGACAGAAGATGGAGACCTAGATATCATAGTCCTTGGCTCTTTTAATTAATCTTTTACCTCAGACAGCTTCCTTTAATGAAAATCCTTAACCCTCCAAAAAAACCCCACAATAAACCAAAAAAACCACACCACCAACAAAAACCAAAACCAAACAACAACAAAAATATCAAAGAACAAAAACTCTGATTCCTAATAGCTAGAATATTTTTTCTTAGTATACTTCATTAAATAAGTAACTAGTGTGTGTCTTCCTTAAAAGTTTTGGAGATATAATTTATGGTAAAGTTGTACATATGAAGGTTTAAGAACCTCCTCCTCCAAAGCCTTTCATTCTCCATACAGACTGTTATAACACCTTTTATTCATATTAATCAAAGCAACAAACAAACCTGTTTAAGTAGAATCCAATTCAGCTGACTGTAACGTGTGATATATTTTGCAAGCTTGGGGTACAGAAAGGTGTGTTGATGTAGGTTCATATGGTAGTGATCAGTACTGTTTATCACATAATTCCAGCTCTTGATTTCTGGAAACATTGCGAGATTCTACTTCCTAGCTTTCTTATTGTGAGATGGGACTATGTGACAAGATTTGGCCAAACTTCTGGGAACAGTGAGTCTCTGTCACCTCCAGGCCATGCTATTTCACCCACTACTGCACTCTCATTCACTTTGCTGTAGTGACTGGTAAATTCTTAAGATGCTGGCTTCTCCATTGCCCTTGGTTCTTAAGTGATGAAATTGAGCAGAGTCTCCTATTGATATTCTTATGAAAGAAGTGAACTTTTGTTCTTTTTAATCACTGGAGTTGGGGTTATTATGATTGCATAATTTAATGCTTGTTGTTACTGAAGGAAAATTAAGTCTATTCTTGCTCATACAGGTAGTATTATTTTTGTAGATAATATTATCATCCCTCAGATGTTATCATTTGCCTTCTGTATCAATTTTTAAAAGTCCCAGTGTTTGTAATTACAATTATTTATTCTTATTTCTATATGTGTATGGGGCCATGTTCTATGATGTATATTTGGTAATCATAAAACAACTTTTGGGAGTTGGTTATTTCATTCCCCTGAGTCCTGTGGATCCAACTCAGATCGTCAGGCTTAGAGACAAGTTCCTTAAACTCTGAGGGATCCTACAAGCTGCAGACCACTAAATTCTAGTTTTCTGGTATTCAATAAGACTATATAAAAGATATCATTTCTACTAATATGCTCTCATTTTTATGCCATATCATGTGCATGTGATTTCTCAGAGAGGGGAGGTTTCTTGCTAGTCAGTAACATGATGATCTCTGGCCAATCCAAATCTCTATGCAGTACTGCATGCCATGATAGAAACGACTACAATTTATGCTTTCATCCCTAGCTGTCACCCTAGTGGGAGTGCGTAAATGGACTGCATGAAGCACATGCTCTACATGTGCAATTATCTCTCCCAGGGTTGGCTTAGAATGGGTCCACTCTGGCATTTGTTGCCCCTGTCTTTCAGGAGATACCAATTGGGGTCATTCTTTATCATAGAGATTCTAATTTTCTTGGTCACAGAAAAGGAAGGAACCAATGGCTTGAACTGTGTTTAGAGACAGATACAAGTTCATTTGCATGTGGCATCAAATAAATCAACTCGAAATATGGAGACAGAGCTCTTAAAAAATGAATGATTCATAGAAGTGATCATTGATTTAAGCCTCCAAGAATATTACCATTTTCTTAGTGAGTAGAACATGACAGAAGGAGCTATAAGGAGGACTGGTTTAACAGATGCAGAGGTTTTCAAAGAGTGAGAGCAAAGTAGGTGATATCAGATGGAATGCATTTGTGAATGTATGTATACTATCAATATAAGTACATGTGAGCTATAACTAAGGTATTGTTTAAGAAAATGTGATATAAGATGGTAGCCTTGACCAATGGATGGTGGATGCAACATGATAAGCATCATCTTCAGAAACAGCACTTTATACATTTCATGTGTGGTATGTGACTTTTAGCATTTAGAGCAGTGGTTCTCACTCTTCCTAATGCTGTGACTCTTTTATGTAGATCCTCATGTTGTGGTGACTCCCAACCATATGAGTATTTTTGTTGCTACTTTATAAATGTAGTTTTGCTACTGCTGTGAAACATAATGTTAATATCTATGTTTTCCAATGATCTTAGGCTACCCCTATAAAAGAGTTGTTAAACTCTGAAGGACTTGCAACCCACAGGCTGAGAACCACTGAACTAGAGGGTTCTTTTCAACAAGGATGGGTAGAGGGAACTGAACATGCACAATTTAGACATAGGAGTGATGAGATAGAGAGTATCATCTCAAGGTTGTTTTTTTCCATTCACAACTCTAAAGGTAATGGGAGTATGTAGGAAACTGTGAGGCTCACCTTTCTCTGCACTTCCTTCTAAATGAACTGTTGCCTCTTGCTCCTGTTCCTACTACAATAACTAAGTGAAGCAGCTCTGTTTTGTGGTCAGATGAGTGGGAGGTGGGAACCAACATTCTTAAGAAACTCTCGGAAGCTGATGCCTGTGATTTTCTGCTGCCCATTTTTATCCATGTGGCAGGATACATGGGCTCAAAGACTTATTCTGAAATATTTGTGGGTAGTTTTAGCATTGTCATTAATCAAGAAATTAGACTGGTGGCTAGAAATTGGAAGGTAAAGAATATTTGTATTTGACATTGAGGAAATGAAGCGTGGGAGAGGAGATGAGAGCCAGGCTTTTCACATCAAGCTGTAATGCTTTGCTTGACATTGCTTTGGGGGTCATATTAACTTCAGCACCAAACTTGCTTCCAAGGCAGGCTAGCTTGTCCTTTTAAGGGTGGATTCATTTGCAAGATTTCCTGTATAACCATGATTCTGAGTAATATAAATAACCTATTGATTATAAGTCTTCTTTTTCTTCCCCTAAATTTCCCATCAGATTTTCTTGTTTAAAAAGCAAGTTAAAAATGTGATTGCTTTTGATCTCTAAATCAATATCCTTGGGCTTACAAGCTTGTGGCTAATTCCTAATAAACAGTAAAAGTATCTATGTTCATTAGTATAATTTCAGACCTCAAATTTCCCTTTGAAGCAGATACTTAGTACTTTCTCTACTTTGCTCCTTTTGTATGGGTCCACATCCAGACTGTCAGGTGAGAGAGGAACCTTACATGCCCTATAGGCCTAGTGTGTAGATAATGGTGTCTAATGTCTCAGTCTAGGAAGCTGCCTTTACTTGCATTTGAATGTTTTTTGTTGTTGCTGATTGAGAATTTTATGCATAAGTATATTTGGAAGGTTGTTGAGTTCATTTAGTGTTACTCATATGTATATGTATCTAAAGCTGTTCATGGGTTTGGATGACCTATCAGCAGGCTTATAAAAGACTGAATTTTGTTCCCTCAGCAGTCATTAATTTTCTGTGTTGATGGGCAGAGCCTCGTGTGATTTCCACTATCCACATTAGAATGTCAATTGATGTTGTCCTTGTATGGGTCTTGTTTAGACAACCAACTATATTGTTGAAATAACATGGATGTACTTTCCCTAGCGCATGTAAAAGACATAATCTTATGGCAGACATCCTGGTCCTGCGATCTTCTGCAATGTTCCATGAGCCATAGATGTGGGTGTTGTGTTAGAATTGTACCAACTGAAGATAGGCTCCTCATACATAGCCAGTTGTTCTCCTCATCTTTGCCAGTTTTGGATTTATATAATGGTCTCTATGTATTGCAAATAGAACATTTTTGGGTGAGAGCTATAATTACCTGTGGAAATAAAGGTTTAGAATGCCATTGAGAATTATACTGGTTCAGTGAAGTGCCAGTAGTGGGCTATCTTTATAGTATCAGTTAAGATTTCCCACCTATTAAGCTAGTCTTAAGTCCAATTAGACAGCTTGTTGGTAACCCCCAAATATAAATGGATAGCTTTTTGTGCTGATCACAAGGCTTATAGGCTTTGTACCTGGATCAGACTATTGACATCTTTTCTACCTTCACAGCTTATTTATAACCTTCAGATAGAGTGAGAGCTAGTCTTCAGGTCAGTACCAGCTCAATTTCCCCAAGTCCTATGTCCGGCATAGTGTTTGGCATCTTCAATAATAAGGATACTCCTTCAAGTTCTGGAAGGCAACCAAAGGCAATGGCAATAGCCTAATGGTTTGGGGGTCTCTTGGCTTAGCCAGACTAACAACTTAAAAGGAAATTTTTCATGCACAGCATCATTTTTTGTTTGTTTTCTTTTTTGGGCAGATAATATATATCTCTTGGGGGAGAAATGTTATCATCTCAAGTGGTATAATCTCATTTCATTACTTATCTCTCTATATAATTTTATTATATATTATTATTAGATAAACATAAAATGTTTCCCTATAGCCTTTGCAAACATCCTTTGTATTATTTATCCCTCCCCTCTCTCCATTTTTTATCCCTTTTTTCTTTCCAGTTAAAGTCCTTATCTCATTTTTTCTCTATTTTCCACTTCAAAACATGTCTGTTCTAATTTTCCACTTACCCCTCCCCCCCATAATCCATTTTATTTTCTTGGTTTCTGTGTTTTATTTACCTAGGTGGTATGCTCATATCTAAAGATTTAGGAATGACATTCACAAGTAAGAGAGAACATTGGTTTGTGTATTTTTGCATTTGTGCGATCTCACTCAATATATTATTTTCTAATTATATTCACTTACCTATAAATTTTATGATTTCATGAATAGGCTATGAGTCTGTACAGAGTTCTTAAAAGAAGAAATAAAAATAACTGAGAAGTATTTTAAAGAGTATCTGACTTGCTTAGTAATTGGGAAAATGAAAAGTAAAACTACTTTGAGAGTTCATTTTACCCTGCCAGAAGGGCTAAGATCAAAAAGACAATTGTTAACAAATGCTAGGGAGGATGTGGGAAAAGAGGAATACTCCTCCAATGTTAGTGAGTAAGTGGTTTGCAATCCCATTCCATGAATGGAATTCACTAATTCTGTTATGGAATTCCAGCCACTAATGGAATCATTGTGGAAACTTTCCTAAATGCTAAATGTAAATTTCCTACATGGCCCAACTATTCCACTCTTTGGTGTATGCCCAAAGGACCCAACATCTTGTTCAACAGGTACTTGCTCAGCCATGTCCATTGTTATTTTGTTCACAATAGCAATGCTAACAGCCTAAATGTCTTATGTCTGATGAATGGGTCATGAAAATATGGCACATCCAAACAGGGGAATACTATTCAACTGTAAAGAACAATGGAGCATTTTTATACTGCCTCTAGTGCTGGTATCATCCTGCTTCACTGTGGGTTCTACACAAATGAGAAGGATGTCCCTCTTCCTTTCATGTATACTGTACCTATGGAACCCAGAGCCACAAGCCTTATGCTGATGGCTCCATCTACAGGACTGGTACCATGATGCACACCTGAGGTGGAGAACAGTGTGTTCTGGCTGTCCGTTTCCTGCTGGATGTATATACAGAACAATCTCATTGCTGTTTGTTCAGGAAACTACTCCCAAACAAGCAAATAAGAACAAAAAAGATTCAGCAACCAAATAATAGAGCCAGAATTCATACATCTGACATTACTCGTTATAAATTCCAATTTAAACTTAGTTTGAATCCCTACATACCTAAGAATGGTTACTTCCTACCAGATGAATTCTTGTCAGTTTCTCCATCAGAAAGCTATTGATCTTTGTTTATGAATGAGTAGGTGATCAGAGCTGGTTGATACCACATTTGCATATTGTCATACAAACAATCAATTTTGTGAATATTCTTGTCATATGAGAGAACCATTGGTACTTTGATTATTAGTCTCCAGAGCTTCCACATCCATTTGGAGAATAAAGTTTTAAGAAGCCTTGTCATGTAAGGATGGATAGAAGACATAGGGGACTGAGGCTGTGACTTGCTCTATGAATCACAAAAGGAAAAGATAACCATTTTTCTTTGCTTGATTAAAATGATGTAGGGTTCTGAGAGTTAGAGACTCTTTTGTGCCTGGTTTTGAATGATCTAGGGACTTAATATGTCAAGATGCAGTACTTGTCACTCTCATCAGGGCCCTACCCTCAAGTACTGGACAGCAACCCAGGGAATCATCAAGGACATACATGGTTTGGGGAGTGCCTTGGTTTCCTCTGGTCAACAACTGAAACAGAGATTTCCCATCATGGCACTGGGAATTTTTCTCAGATAGATTATAGATCTTATGGGGAGCATTATCACTCCTGGTATCATTATCATTCCTTGTGAATGGCTCCAAGTTCATTGTCACATGCCAAGAAAATTGATATTGTGGACTCTCTTGGAAGTAAGCAAAGTGAAAACAGACTTTAATAAAAATTATTACAGAAAAGTAAAAATTTAATGGAAATTGAGAGGAGAAAAGACCGTCAAAAGCTGTTGAATTTGTTCTAATGTAGGACAGTGGCAGAAACTGAGCAGAGGCCAAGATCATCTCTCCCAATATCAGTTAATGTTTCAGCTACCATAGGCCAAGTCAATAGAGGGTCTACACATCCTATATAATTTCTCTAGCCCAACAAGAGCCACAATCATGCTCTGTTCATGTGCATGTATACTCCTAGTATTTAATATTCTGTTCTAATAATTTCAGTCAAAACGTGAGATGCATCATTGTAATATGGCAACATAAAAAGGAGTCTGTGAATCTAATATTAATTCAAAAAGAAAAAAACATGTTTTTGGATCCATATTTACATGATGCCATCAGCATTAGTTGTATTAGAGGGAAATTAATACATCCAAATAATTTGTAGGGTCCTAAATAGAAATGAACCAAAGAATTTTCTTAGTGAGTAGCTTCCAGAAAAATCTTTGTGTATTAAAATAGTAACTGTACATCTGATGCCATGTTTTACTGACCTGGAGATTTCAGTTTGTTTCATCAGCCACAAGAGAGAAAGCTAGGCACTGACTTCCCACTGAACTATAACCACTGAACTACAAGCCCTGGCCACAAATCCATATGGTACTGGTATAATGGATTTCTGAGTGACAAAAGAAGACTGCTTAGAAACATTTTTAAAGTTTCTATTCTCTTATGGAGATAATTAGGTAAACCACAAAATACCCTGATTTTGTGTTGTGGTTTATCAACATGAAATTCCACAATGTGGCGTATCACACTAAACTCATGCTTCTCTCCTCCAGTATTTGATGACAGCTGCTATCCTCAGAAAGCTTAAAACACAAAATAAGGTCTAAACTAGTAACCAAATTCAAAGTAGCCGTCTTAAAAACCCAGGGTTTCCCTTTGCCAGAGATTTTACTTTAAAGTATCAAATATTTCTACATTGAAATAGTTCCTTTGACCTATTTTGCTTTCACATAATGACTCTTAGGATTTGATGAAGTCTAGACCGGCCTCTGCCTCACTATGTAATAGAGGATATCTTGAACTTGCGACCCTATGCCCACTTCAGAGTGTTGGAATTACATGTATGTACCACTGTGCCCTTTAATGAAGTGCTAGGAATTAAACCCAGGGATTCGTGCTTTCTAGATAAACAATGATTCTGAACATGGCTTTTCAGTTCAAATAGCTCAGATGAACTTTGCTAATATACCTTTGCAACTCTCATGTAGGTAAGATCTGAGATCTCTAGATTATGCTTATTGAAAATTATTGAGAAAAAAGTCTCTGAAAACGCATGTTGCTAAGTTGACAAAATTGTAGTGTCTCATGAGAGCCTAGAACTGTGTCTTTCTTTGGATTGGCTTGTGTATTCTTCAAGAGCTCAGGCGTTGAGTGCTTAGCTATCTTTAGTGTGGCAATATTGGTACAGTTGGGAACCTTTAAGAGGTAGGACTTGAGGAAAATAATTAGGTCAAGAAGGGTGTTACTCTTGGAAGAAATTGATGCAGCTCTTACTAGCTCTCATGAGAATATTATAAAAACCTAAATCAGCATTTCAACTTGGCCCATTCTTCCTGCCTCTTCATGGTTTTTCTAACACAAACAATCCTACCACAATCTGTCTGCCATAATCAGATATAGCTAGAGGATTTCTTACCTTGGTGGAAACCATGTTGTTTAAAATTTCAGCTTCCAAAACTTTGAGTAAAATGAGCTTCTTTGCTTTATAGGTTATCTACCTTTAAAAACTTCATTATTACAATGTAAATATCCCAATTCAAACTCTGGTCTTCCCTCCTGGGATCTTCCACTTTTTTGTGCATCTACTCTTTCTAGGACTACTGTCTCTCTGATCAGGGATACTGTCCTAGACATTTTAGTAGTTACTCAAACACCCTTGGACAGAATAAGGATCATAGAATTTTTTCTCAACTTATTACGAATGCTGGTACTCTCTTAGTACTATAAAGCTTTGCAGGGAAGCAATCATGCTGAACTTGGTAGCAAAGGAAATGGCCCAGACATTTTAAACATTAGTAGGTTTGAACAGAGCAGATTTCCCATCTGAACTCTGGGGATCTTTCCAAGAAAAGGTGGGTGAAATTTTCATTTACAGTTATCAATTTTGAACTGTAAATTTTTTATTTAAAAGTTTTTTAACATACCAACCACTGTTTCTCTTCCCTCCTCTCCTCCCACTCACCCCTAGTACTCTCCTTCACTCTCATCCACTCTTTAAAGAGGATAAGGCCTCCCGTCAGGGAAGCAAAGTCTGATATATCAGGTTAAGGAAGGACTAAGCAACAACCCCCCCCCAGTATTAAGGCTGAGCAAGGTATCCCTAAATAGAGAATGGATTCCAAAAAGCTATTTCATGCACTAGGGATAAATCCTTGTCTGGCCCCACCAACTGCTCAAACCACACAACTGTCATTTATATTCAGAGGGCCTAGTTTGTTCCCATTCAGGTTCCCCAGATGTCAGTCTAGCATCAGTGAGCACTTAGAAGCTCAGGTAAGCTGTCTCTATGGGTTTCCTCATCATTATCTCAATCCCTTTTTGTGGTGTAGATTTTTTTTAAAAGAAAAACAATGTTCTGTCTCTATTTAAAGATATATAAAAAATAATGTTTGTAAAATTGGATGTTATTAACTATCAAACTTGGTTAGGAATATATATTACAAATAGTTGACAGTATCAGCAAGACTTTTTATTGGGATTTTAAAAAAAGAATTATATGTATTAGTATTTTGCCCACATGCATGTATGTGCATTTTGTGCATGCCTGGTACCTTCAAAGTTCAGAAAAGGGGATCAGGTCTCTTGGAACTAAAATTAGGGATGGTTGTGAGCCATCATGTGGGTGATAGGAACTGAACTTGGGTTATCTAAGAAGCAATATATGCTCTTAACCAGTGATATATCTCTTCAAAGTCCCTTTATGTCTTGGAGACAAGGTCTCATTAAATAGCTCTGACTTGCCCAGAACACACTAAGCATTGAACTCATAGCTGCCATTGCCTCTACCTTGTTGAACTTTAAGGCTTAAACCACCATGCTTCACATTTTTCAGTATGGATACTACATGGAAATTATTTTGGGAAATGAACTATTTATTTCTTTTTTATGTAATTTTGCTGTTAGCTTGATTTATTTGGTGTATTTATTTGTGAGACAAGCTATCTCCTTGATGTCCATGCTGAACTTAAATTTATAAGGCATGTCTCCAGCCTCAGTCTCCTGAAACTGGAATCATAAGTGGGAGCCATCACACCCAACTTTATATATTTTCTGTGTCTTCTTTCATTGCATTGGAGACAATATGAACTATAAAATTTATATACTTGGCCTGTGGCTCTTTTATAGAATAGATTTAATGACATTCTCTTTTATCTGTTTATTCTCTAAGTCATGAGTTCTCAAGCCCAATGCAACAGCTGAAGGCATAACAACAGTCAGAAGATGCAGTCTTTAGACTAAATATGACTATTTAAGCACAGTCCAACACAGATTATTCTTTTCAGTTTTAGGTATTATGAGCATTGCAGCCAGTGATCCCCAAATTAAAAATAATCATAATGATATCTCTTAATTTGTAAAGCAATTGTATTCTTTAGCAATTCATATTTTAAAACAGTTGCAAATAGGTTTCCATATACAACAGATGAGTTCTACTTTACAGAACTATACATGTGTTTTGCACCATTATGAGTTAACAGTAGAAAAAGTCAAAGTCATAAAGACTTTTAAGAATCTCTTTTGTATTTTTATTAGTTATTTGAGATTTTCATATATATTTTGATTTTCTTCCAACTCTTTCCAGATCTACTCCCCCCTTTCCTACCCATCTAACTTTTTATTTTTTAACCCACGAAGACCAATTTGTTCTATCCTACCTAATATTTTTAGCTGTGTGGTGTTCCACTGGAGCTTGCTTGACTTATTAGAGATGTACATTTAGAAAATCCTGTTTCTCTTTCTTCCAGTAGATAGCAATTGCCAATAGCTACATGGCTCCAAGTAAGATTTTAAGCCCAACCCTTATCTCCATGGTGAAACTTGGTCATTTTATGAATTTGCCTGTATATTCCTTTTCTTGTATGGTCTCCCCACTATACAATTCTGGTGCTGTAATTGCCTTGTTTAAAATTTTAAGATTCAGACCACTTACTTCAGCACTGAGTCACACCAAATTCTTGAGTTGATATCTAGCTGTCCAGAAGCACCAAACTTTCCAATAACCATTCTCTGTTCTGTTCTAGTCTTTGACTCAACAGTAAAAGTTTTCTTAACTATGGAAATAAAATTCCATGCAGACCCTTCATTTATTTTTTCCTAGTGTATTTTGAACTAAAAAGACAGTAATTATTTTTTTCTGTTTTATTTATTAATAGCCATTCTGACTAGGGTGAGATAGAATCCCAAAATAGCTTTTACATGCATTTTTTATTTATTATGGATAAAGTCATATTTTTTTAATCTATGTATATCCTTGTTCAAGCTCCCTTCCCCCTCCCACCCCTTCCAGTCACTCTCTCTTCTCCACATCACTTTATATCCTCCCCAGCAAGGGCAGGAGGTCCCAAGGTCACAAGGTAGATTAGTTCAACATCCACTCCTGGCAGATCCACTTTCCTCACCCCAATATCAAGACTGGATCAGGTATTCCTCTGGAGAGAGTGGGATCCAAGGTGCCTGGCCAAGGTGTTTCAGATCTCAAGCTGTTCAGTGTTTGTGCTTTCCAGCTTGGACATATTTGCTTTTTGCTTTTTTGATTAGAGTCCACTAATGAGTGAGTACATCCCCTGCTTATCTTTCTGGGTTTGTGGTACCTTGCTCAGAAGATATTCTCCAAATCCATCCATTTGCCTGCAAATTTTAGGATTTCATTTTTTCTTACTGCTGAGTAGTACTCCATTGTGTAGATGTACCACAGTTTGTTAATCCATTCTTCAGTTGAGGGGCATCTAGGTTGTGTCCAGGTTCTTGGTATTATGAATAATGCTGCTATGAACATAGTTGAGTTAATGCCTTTGGAGTACGACTGTGCGTCATTAGGGTATACACCCAGAAGTGGTATTGCTGGGTCCTTGGGGAGATTGATTCTCAGTTTTCTGAGAAACTGCTATACTGCATTCCAGAGTGGCTGAACAAGCTTACACTCCCACCAACAATGGAGGGGTGTTCCCCTTGCCCCATAACCTCTCCAGCATAGGCTATCATCTGTGTCTTTTATCTTAGCCAACCTGACAAGTATAAGGTAGTATCTCAAAGTTGTTTTGATTCGCATTTCTTTGATGGCTAAAGAAGTTGAGCACTTTTTCAAATGCCTTTGAGCCATTTGTAAGTCTTCTGCTGAGAATTCCCTTTTTAGTTCTGAACCCCATTTTTTGATTGGGTTATTCAAGGTTATGGGCTCTAGTTTCTTGAGTTCGCTATATATTTTAGAGGTCAGTCCTCTACCACTTGTAGGGTTGGTGAAAATCTTTTCCGATTCTGTAGGCTGTTGTTTTGTCCTATTGACTGTGTTGATGGCTTTACAGAAGCTTCTCAGTTTCAGGAGGTCCCACTTATTGATTGTTGTTCTTAGTGTCTATGCCATTGGTTTTATATTTAGGAAATGGTCACCTGTGCCAATTCATTGGAGGGTGTTTTCCACTTTCTTTTCTATCAAGTTCAGTGTGGCTGGGTTTATGTTGAGGTCTTTGATCCACTTGGATTTGAGTTTTGTGCAGGGTGATAGGCTTGGATCTCTTTGCAGTTTTCTACACACTACCATCCAGCTATGCCAACATCATTTGTTAAAGATACTCTCTTTTTTCCCATTGAATATTTTGGGCCTCTTTGTCAAAGATCAGCTGTTCATAGGTTTTGGGGTTATTACCTGGATCCTCAGTTCGATTCCATTGTTCCACAAGTTTGTTTTTATGCCAGTACCAGGCTGTTTTTATTATTGTAGCTCTATAGTATAACTTGAAGTCAAAGATGGTGATGCTTCTTGAGATTCTTTTATGGAACAAAATTGTTTTGGCAATCCTGGCTTTCCTGTTATTTCAAGTAAAGTTGAGTATTGTTCTTTCAAGGTCCATAAAATATTGTGTTGAGACTTTGATGGACAGTGCATTGAATCTGTAGATTGCTTTTGGTAGAATTGTCATTTTTACTATGTTGATCCTAACTATCCAGGAACATGGGGGTGGGGTCTTTCCATTTTCTGATATCTTCTTCAATTTCTTCCTTCTGTGATTTAAAGTTTATGTCAAATAGATCTGTTACTTCTTTGCTTATATTTATTCCAAGTTATTTAATGCTATTTGCAGCTTTTATTTTTTTTTTAAACTTTATTTTATTTATTTATTTGCCTTGGTTTGGAATACAGACAGTTGTTAGCTGCCATGTGGGTGCTGGGAATCGAACCTGGGTCCTCTGGAAGAGCAGATGGTGCTCTTGACCGCTGAGCCATCTCTCCAGCCCCCTATTTGCAGCTTTTATAAAGGGTGATGTTTCCCTTATTTCTTTTTCAGCCCAAAAAAAGGCAGTAATTATGTATGCCATCTTTCTCAGTGTTATCAAGAATGCTTTGTTCTACTTCCTGCTCAGTAGGTTTAGAGTTTATTGAAAGAGAAAACAGCAAAACTAAAACAAAACAAAACAAACCCACAATCTCCTTGTAAGGCTGTGATTTTTTTTTTTCGGTGGGGGAAAAGGGAACCCATAGTATACTGTGAACATTACATGTTCAGTTTGCTGCTTTAGATAAATATCCTCCTCCACTGGGCCATGATTTGCCTTTAGAATGTTTGGGAATGTGACAGAATGTCATGTTTTCTCTTCTTCTGGGATATGTCTTTTATAGAAAGTAAATGTACTAAACCAACTTACCTTAATCTAAACTAAGCTAGCCTTTTATTGTGGAGAATTGCTTTGATTCAGACTGAAAGGCTCATTGAACACCATCCCTTCTGTGTCCCTTTATCACCAGAGGAAGTGAAAGACACAATAGAGGTACCTTAGGGATCTTCTCTGTAGTTAGAGTATTAAGTAGAGCTGAGTTAAATTTCTTTTTCCAAGAAATTATCACACTCCTCACTTGTGTTATCTTCCTGCTTGCTGCAGACTGGTATACTGGAGAAGGTTACTGGTCCTTACCAGGAATGGAATGCACATAACAGAGTGCCAAGGAGCAGGTGAGCACTAGTAGGTGAGCTGACCTGGATTCAGGGGCTTGGGTTTGTTAGACCATTTTTCCTCACCCAGGGCGTTAATGTACCTAAAATGCAAGGTATTAAGGTCTGTGAGCCCTCTGCTGGGCAGATAATGCCACCCTCCAGCACCTCTGGCTATTGTTAAAAAAGATCAGATTTTCTCAGGCTTGGCAGGATTGGGACTAGAGGGGTGGCCCTGGAGTTTAAGAAGATGACCATAAAAAGCACAACCTTCCCTAATCAATACATTTTAAATCAAGTCTGAAGGAGCAAAGGAAAAAAACTAACTTATTTTACATTTTACCCACTTATCTTCATAATAGCATATTTGCTCTTTGTGGAAGGTTCTAATAACATTCAATTCAATAGTACCAATGTACATATATTTCTCAGTGTAAATAAAAGCAAAAGAATAGAATTGCTAACCCTGCCATTCATTAGTGAGTTAGATTTGGCATATTTGTGTGCTTTAATTATGTTTACCATAGATCTGTCTATAGTCAGTATTCTAATTTCAGAACCTGAAGCTCCAAATGTTATCAGTTTGTTTGTTTCCATACAGAGAATCATACTTCTAGCTCCTTGCATGCTAGGCAAGTGTTCTACATATGAGTTACATCCACATTATTAATGTTTAATTATTCAACAAATCAGTAGCTACTTACTTTATAAATTGTATTTTTCAAATAAGTATGGAGAAAAATGACCATCTATAATGGTGAAAAGACTAGTCCAGAGGCCTTTCTTGCAGCATATAAAAATACTCATATAGGAAGGGATATGGTTTAGGGGTGGAAAAGCCAAGCGGGTGGAACAGTGCTTCCAAAAGAGGCAGAATTGTGAGATTGCAAGGGATCCTATGTCTGTGTGTTTTCCAGAGATGAGATGACATGGTAGACAGTAGATGGTAGAAAGATAAATTGGTAGGTATGTGTGACAGAGAATTGTGTGTGTGTGTGTGTGTGTGTGTGTGTGTGTGTGTGTGTGTGTGTATGTGTATGTGTTGGAGATTGAACACAAGGCCTTGTACATGCTAGGCAAGTACTCTTCTACACCCTTGGTTATAAGACATATTCTCACCATGTGACTTAGCCTTCCCTTGTACTTGCTGTATAGTCCAGGACTAATATGGTCTCTGAGAGCCTGTCAGCCAGGAAATGGATAGTGGTGAACAGTGAAGCTTTCATGGTAGTTAGAATCAGGGTGTGAATAGTCATGTGCTAGGGATCATACTCAGGCAAGGAATTATTATGAAGAAAAGGAAGCAGGATAGAATAGTGACTGCTTTGCAGTTTAGAAAAATCAATGAGAGAGAGAGAGGAGAGAGAGAAAGAGAGAGAGAGAGAGAGAGAGAGAGAGAGAGAGAGAGAGAGAGAATAAAGCTGCAACAGGCAGTTCTTTTGATTCTAATAGGTCAGAGAAAATAAGAGAAGGATAATAATCATGCAGATACTCAAAGGGAGACTAGCTGGAAAACTTCAATAGTAGGACCTAGTTGTAAAGGATGAAGAAAGAAAAATGAGGGAAGCCTCGAAGTGGAGATGACAGGAACACAAAGCATGAGAAAATAAAGGCTTGCTGCCATAGTCACCATTTTTACGTTGACTATATTGAGTTTGAGATGACTATATATAAGCATAACCAATAAACAGACATATGGACCTTGATATCAGAGCTAAGACATGACTAGGGACAGAGCTACGAGTCAGTGGTATGGATTCACAGCCTCAGTGGATGATTTATGGATAGAGGTGAGGGTAGGCAGCAAGGAGAACTACATGTTTCTTTTTCACACAGAGCAGTGCTTTTCAACCTGTGAGTCACAGACCATTTGGCAAACCTCTGTCTCAAAAACTATTACATTACAATTCATAACAGTAGAAATATTACACTTATGAAGTAGCAATAAAAATAATTTTATGGTTAGGCATTACCACAATATGAGAAACTGTATTCAACGGTCACAGCATTATAAAGGTTGAGAAATGCTGGCTTAGAGAAATATAACCGAGGATGAAGTTTGGGGAACATTTTGCCTTGGTGAGAACATTATTTAAAAGTAAGAATTTCCAAAACATTTACTCTTTAATTTTCTATGTTCAAGTCTTTATCATTGCATCTATAAATTTTAGTATTTTAAATTAAATATCAACCAAGGTATGTTTGTAAGAAGTCATATTAGATTAGAAATGACTTAAAAATAAACTCAAGATGAATTTAAAATATTTTAAAGGATCAAATAACACGCATGATAAAATATCAAAGATTGTGTTCTTTTTGGGTGGGCTTTGGAAGAGGAAAATGGAAAAGACTTTATTTTGATTCAAGAATGAGTAAACATCGATTTTTATTTATGTGCATATGCATAACTGTGTCTGAAAAATGCCTAGAATTTGAACCTTTCGCAGAGGAGGAAGCAGTTTAGAGATCGTGTTGAAAAATCTTATACTCCATAGACAAGGAAACTGCAATAAGTTTGAGAAACCTTAAGAGCTTTCTTCTTCATTCACGTTACCACTTAAAGCTGAGGGAAGTTATTCAGGTGATCAAATACTGATTTGGCTTAAAATAATAATAATGTCAATAGATAACATACGTTGAGTGTTTACTGAGCGTGATGAAGTTTCTAAACATTTCACACAAATCCTCTTATTTAATTCTCACAGTCCTGATGTGTTATTTCCATTTCCCAGTTTAGGTAATGAGGTTCAGGAAGGTAAGACATTTTCCTAAGGCTCTAGATCTGTTGAATTACAGAACTAGGGTTCAAATGTAGTTTCTGCCTGTCCACTCTCATTCCTAATGCCACAGAGCTATCTTTGGAGAACATTTGGCCTAAATGCTATTTGTAAGTGTTGCCCACATGGATTTTAGTATTTTGAATTGAGGATCTTCAAACTGTGGTTTTAAAAAATATGAATCACTGAAGTTCTGTGTCCCCTTAAAATATCCCTAGTTTATCACACTGGGCAGCCTGTCTGCCTCTCTGGAGCTCTTGGTATCAAACAACCCTTTGTTGGGGTCTAGGATCCTGTTTCCCTCATATTACATAATGCAATGTGTATGAAGTAGATCAGGATGTAGCTAATTTACAACTTGCCTATGTGGTTCCTGAATCTTTTTTTTTTTAATTTTTTTTAAGGTGGTAAAAATCAGTACTGTATTTTCAATCTTTTTTTATATACTCTAGGCAACAGTTAAATATTTAACTCTTAGCAATTTGTGTTTTTAATGGAATAAGATTTTCCTTTTGGGTCATTTTCATAGAGTAAGTTTGGTTGTCCAAACACACTGAAATTCGTTGGGGACTACGGTTTCAACACATGTATGCCTAAGGCCAAATATGAGCAACACATGATATTTTGTTACATTTCATGAACAAACCACTGTTTTGTGGTATAATACAAAACATTACTAAGTAGTTTAGATCACTATCACACATTACAAGGTTAGGTTTTTCAATTTATGTGATTACTCAAAACTCATTAGAAATATATTCTCTAGCTTGAAGGAATGAAGCTTAGAAAATTGTGGTTCACCCTTGGGAAAATGGTATATTTTTAGTCTATTTATTATGTTTTTACTTTATCTTAATTATATTCTTTTGTACTTTTAGCACAATAGTTAAATTTGCAAATAAACTTACAGTATATTTTGCCATGAGCCAAAAAGGGAAAAATGAAAAGGGAGAAAACACTGTTATTTATTAACTTGCTGTCTTCAGAATTTCACAGGCATTCTAACAATGAGATCAACATTGCACATTGCGTGTCTTTAGACAAAAGAAATGCTATGTAGTGGGGATTACAGAGTTGTAGTTCTATGCTCTCATACACTGAAGAGCCATGCTGCCTTCTGGTGCTTTTGTTTTCTCACTTTCTAAATGAGCCTAGCATCCCATAGCCTACTATGTTAGAACTCTTTCAGCAGCAGGTCAGCAATGACATGAGCAGTACAATGGCATCTATGGGCCACACTCTCCTGCTGGTTCTGTGATCTTAAGCACACTGATTATATTTTTTGAATCCTAGGTGCTTCATCAATAAAACATGGTAGTGAAAGTGTCTATAAAACATAATTATTGTACAGATAGAATTAGGTAACATATGTTTGTTCCAAGTGTTGTTATTGAAAAAAAAATTGTGAGCAAGAGCAGAGAGACACACCATAGGACAGAGCTCACCGTGGGGTGGGGGGCATTTATTAAGCAGGGAGACAAGAACTGAGGAGGAAAGAGAAGAGAAAACAGAACAGAAGAGAAGAGGGAAGGAGGAATTAGGAGTTAGAGGTGCAAGAGGGAAAATAGAGGAATAAGTGGAGCTTGCCTTTAAAGGGAACCCTAGGACATGTGTATAGAGGCGTGTGCAGCTACACAGCACATGCGCATAGATTACATGACATATAGCCAGTAAGATCCTAGGTTTGGCTAGGCATTTGCCTGAAATGCTAACACCAAGGACCAAGGGGTGTGTGTGTGTGTGTGTGTGTGTGTGTGTGTGTGTGTGTCTGTGTCTGTGTCTGTATGTGTGTGAAGTAACTTCTTATAAGGTCTTGTTTTTCATTACAATGAAAATGAAAATATTGCCCTCATTTTACTCTTAAGAACATTATTTCTAAACTCTGTTAAATGACCTTAAAGAGTCATTATGGGGGAATAATAAAATATTTTGCTTTAAAATGTAACTGTTTACATTTTTTTTTAAAAATTTTTTTTTTTTTTTTTTTTTTTTTTTAAAATCTGTTCCTTTCTGAATAGTTTAGAGGCTGGAGGGAAAGATCAGCAAGTTGTTGCTGTGGATAATATATGTAGAGAGAGGAAAAGTACTGATAACCTTTAGGCTCTGGTTAAACAACATAAATTCATGGAATTACTTTCACATACAGGTTTTGAATGATTGTTGAACTCTGAATTGAATTAGTGGATAATTGAATAAAGTGACAAAATTGATTACCACTTTATGTATGTATGTATGTATGTATGACATGAACTATTCAATGGCAAATTTGTATTTATTTATTTGTGTGTGTGTGTGTGTGTTTGTATGTGAGAGTACACACTTGTCATGGTACATTTATGGAATTAGAAGATAACTTGCTGGAATCTGTTCTTTTTCCACCTTGTGATTACAAGGATAGCAGCCAAGTAATCAGGCTTCATGTCAAGTACCCTTACCCTCTGAATCTTCTTCCTTGCCCCAGCTTCTATATCTTACATGTAACACTTTAGCTTAATTTTTTTGAACATCATTTTACTTATATTTGTAGCAGCAGACTCATATGTATATACAAATATACATATTATTGTGCATGTCTTATATATATTTCAATGTATGATATATTTACTTGTTACTGAATGGTAAGAGAGATAACTAGCTAAGACTATGGAGTGTGAAGCTATGTCTCACTTCATACTGAGTAAACATTAGCTTAATTCTTAGAGACCTTTTCTTGTTTCAACCATTGGGAAGCAGTCTTCCTACATGGCTCATGCTTTAGTTCAAGCCTCTAAATTCTTGCTTTGCTCGAGTTCCTGTTCTGGATTTTTTTAACAAAGGACTATAGGAGTTAGAAGATGAAACACACACACACACACATACACACATACACACACACACACACACACACACACACACACACACACATACACCAAATTGCCTTTCACCATAGTCTTTATCACAGCAATAGGAAGCAACCCAATAGACTTGTTACTGGTCTATTGGCTCTCTAGTAATTAAAGGTAGAATACAGCTTTGAACTACTTTATTACTCATATATAACCACATAGCTAAGAAAAACAGGATGTGTCCTGACTATTTCATGAAAGTAAGATTGTTTTTATTATTAGGAGTTAAACATAGGCTGATGATAAGTGTACCTAGTCTTGATCATTATTTCAGTCTCTTCAGAGCTGTGCAATTTAGGGAATTTAGACAAACTCTCTGTGTCCTTGTTTTTTCATTGCTACAGTGAGGATAATTTAGCAATTTGTTTCTCATAGGATCTCCATGAGGATTAGATGAGAAAATTAAAGCTCTTACTGTAGTGCCTGCTATATAGTAGCATGCAAATATGATTAGTTAATGCTATTATGACTATTGGAAATAAAATTACATTTGCATCTCTCAAGCATCTGAAGCCTACAGTTTTATACAGAAATCACTCTGGGATAGAGATAAACAAAAACACTGACAACATCTGAGGCTTTGCTAAAGTGAAAGTTCACTTAGCTGTCTGATTGACTTGAGGGCTATTGCTTCACCTGGCTTACATTCACCAAATTATGGTTAGTTCTACATTTAGGAAGCTGTCCCATGCCCATGATGCCGCACCTGACTCCCTCATCTAGGTTAAACAGTTTGGAGGATGGTAGTAGCATTGCCATACTGAAAGCAGAAGCTGTCTGTATCAGTTCGGGAGCCATAGCTGGGGCACAGTAACTAAACTCCTTTTCTGATGGACTTCGCAAATCCTTTGTTAGCCAGCAGGCACTTCACTTACATCTCCCAGAGGAAATGATCACATGTTGTGTTTATCTGGCTTTGGTACCTTTATTTTCTGTCATATCTTACAGAATTAGTGTCTGAGAGCCATGTTCTGAGATATGGGGGTTTGTATGATTCTCCCTATTATAGATGGAAATAAGGTTGAAAGCCCCATCCTAGAGGTCATGGCACCATTATTTTTTAAAGATTTGATAAGGCAATGCCATTGTTTACTTAAACACAAAAGTCTTGAATTCTGAAATTTACTAGAGTATTTTTCTATATTGAAATTTAAAAGAAGTAAAAATAAAAGATAAAAAAACGATCTTTTTAAAAAATTACACGTCTACTTCCTTAATAAATCTTGAATCCATCATATGGCTCATCTAACTAAATTAGATTAGATATGTGTATGTGTTGTATCAATGCAGACTGATAACAGAGAGCTTTGGCTATTATGAGATTCCCAACTGTACACCAGGATAAGAACATATAGTGGTCATAATGCTGACAAATTAATGGTATTATTTTCCAATAACACATTTTTTTCATATCCTCGCTTACACAGAACAATTTTCTCAGAACGTCGGTGAAGTAAGTGACATTTTCTGTGAGCATATTTTATAATCTTCAAGTCTTAAATATGCTGTGAGGTTATGATTACTCTTGGTCACCAAACAGTTCAGAAGTTCTAGCTACTTTGTTAAATTCAGACCTCACTGCTGGCCCAGAAGAGAACCCCCACACATCCATGGAATGAACTTCCCCTGTCTCTGTTTTCATTTATATCATCTGTTTGGATAAGAGGCCACGTGGAAGGCAATTTTTCACTTATCTTGTTGTCCTTGTTTTTTAAAGTAACCAAGGAAGCAGGTATGGGAAACTAGTTTTATAGGTGAGAAAATAAAAAAAAGCTCAGTAGTTTGCCTCAGATCAAAGAGTTAGGACAATGAATGGTGAGGGATGAAACCTGATGGCTCTCAGGGAAATCCTTACCATGTGGAAATGATGAGAGTCTCTGGTCTAGCCATTGTCAGATCATTCAGGAAATGGTTAACAGAAACATCTCTCAGCTTGTTGCACAGCATAGTAAGTCAGTTAAAGCAAATTTTAAAGGTTAAGTCTTCCTCCTTAGTACACCTTTATTCTCTTAGCCGTACATGAGATAATTTTGGATACAAAGAACAAGTCCCCTTTTTTGCACACAAAGTAAAGCAAAGTGCAATGCTTTGCTGGGGCTAAAGAAGAATTCTATTTTTACTTTGAAAATCACTCACTTTGTGTTCTTTTCCCACCATTAAGGCCGTACAAATGTGCTTTGCTAACTTCTTGAAGAATGACCAGTTTTTTCCCCTCACAGATCTCTATAATTTTGATTCTAAGGTTGCTACCAAAACTGTCAAAAATATAATATGACTAGAAGAGTTAATAATTATTGAATGCCAATTACGTACAAGACACTAAGCAATATATTTATATATCTTTGGTCTTTGAGAAAACTAAGTGCTAGCTGTTATCATTTATAAACTGTAATATTTTTAATTTATAAATTATACATTGATTTTATACATGAAAAATATAGGATAAATAAAGTTAAAGTGATTTGCCTAAGTTCCAACAGCTATGTAAGAATGGCATAAGAATACAAATCTATTTATCCTCAGAGCAAAAGAAACTGTTTCCAGGATTAAGTTGTCCCCTTGTTAACACTAGTCTCTTATTGTAGAGTGCTTGGTACAAGAGGGGATGGTAGGCCTGCCTGGTGTGTATGATCTTGGGCCCAGAGGGAAGGACAGAGCTCTGTCCCCTGCCCACATTTCTCTCTGAAGGGAATTGAAAGCCTCAAGGTATGTTCCATTCTGCAAGGTGTTCAATGAGATACTTTTATTTTATCAATACTGTTTTTTCTGACAAAGTCTGGGTTTGTCATTTGTATATAACCAAACCAAAATAGTGAAGAAATGGTTTCATTTCAAATATAAAAATAACATATATAATGGGTTAAAGGTCAGCCAGTGTTTTAATGTTTTCATAGCAAATGACAATTAAATTTTGTTTAAAAACCTATGCTTTATTATTTAACCTTTTTCCTACTTATGTGATATTTGAACTAAAGTCCAAAGTCATTCATCCCTATTCCTTACCAATTGTTCCTAAACACTGGAATTGTATCTTTAAAGGATATATGGAATGATCTTTAATGTCCCCCAGGATCCTTTGTTATAACAGGGCATAATGAATACCCTGAAATGATCAAGGTTACATGAAAGCATTGAGGGGGTCACCCTCCCTGGCTTTGCATGTAGTCACCTCCTACACTGCCATGCTTGAAGCTTTAGACCTTCCCAGTCTATGAAGTACCTCTGAGATGTCTGCTTTTGACATATTTTTGAAGCAGAAATTTCATTCTCACAGTACAAGAGCTCAAATGTCTGGTGTATTTTGATAAAAACCCAAGTGGTTAGATTAATAAGTGTGCTTTTTCTTCTAAACTAGCTCATTCTTATAGAAAAAAAGTTTGTGAAAATAAGTTATTACTCATGTCATATGTAAAAAAGTTTTAGTTTTGTTAAAGAGCCAAGACATTAAGCAAAAACATCTCAGACATTCCATAACTTTGGACATTATCTATAAAGTTTAATTTAAAGGCTGAAAACCAGAAAGGACATATGTTTTAGTGGGAGCTATGAATTCTATTTTTCTGTATTCTTTGAACTTTAATACTTTTGTGCTATTAAAAAATACATCTTTCTTATATTGTACTGGTTATTAAAATTATGCTTTCGAGTTTTTAATATTGACTACTTTAGCCTATTTTTACACTTTTATAGGTCTATTCCTTAGTCATATGTTCATAATTCTAGTGCAAGATATTCCTCCTGGAGTTTATTGACTTTCTGTTTTGATTTTTACTTTTTTTTTAGTTCATACATGAGTACTACATTTACATCATTTATCCCCCTCTCTATTCCACTTTGGACTCCTCCTTTATCCATTCACACAACCTGTTGACTCCATCTAGTGTTGCTCATATTTGTATGTGTTTATTTTTGGCCACTTGTGATTGGATAATCTATCAGAGGCCTTATCCCTGAAAACGACTGAGTCTCTCTCTCTTAACAGCCACTAACTGCCTGTAACTCTTCATAATCTTTCAGGCCTGTCTTCTGTCGTTCTCACTGGGCCTCAGGTGTAGGGATTGTAGTACAGATATATCAGTTATGGATGGGCAACCTCACTGTCAGTTGTTTTCTGTAATTTGACCGTTTTATTGTCTTTGAGGGTCCCTGTCTGCTGCAAAAAGAATCATCTTTGATAGGGGGAGAACACTTATACTGATAAGTGTAGGTATTTAGAAGCAGCTGGGGGATTACATTTGTCTGGGAAAGTGGCAGTAGTGGGTTCTCTAGAGTCCATGCCCCTCCTGCCATGAGTAGTAGTTAGCTAAGTTTATGGTACTAAGTATGATTTTCCTCTTATTGAGAAGACTTTAAGTCTTATCAGGTGGGTGTCAGTTATGCCCAAGATATAAATGCCATTATTGCTCCCTTGGAGTTATCTTGCCATGCTAGTCATTATGGATTGCACTGTCTTCACAGCTGGATAGGAATTTTAATTTCTTTCCTCCCCCAGCAGCTTGTATAGACCCTTCAGATACTAGAAGAGCTAGTCCAGATGGAGGAGCCTTCCAGGTCAGTTCTGGCTTGATTCCTCCATATCCTTTGTCTGAAGTGTGTAGAGTTTTTAACAATAAGGTCTTCTAGTTTTGAGTATTCTGCATTGTTTTAGGAGCTGCTCAGACTCCCCTAACTGATAATGCAGAGTGAGGATTTTCCTGCTGGCACTGGGTGCTCTGTCCAACACAGAGACTTTACCTGACTAGGGCTATGAGAGAATGAAGAAAGAACTTCATACATATGAAAAAGCTGAGATCAGGTGGGCTGTGTACCCCATCTCTGATGGGGTGGCACTAACTGAGCAGCAGCCTGAAAACTCAGCATGTTTATTACCTGAGATTCAAAAAGGGGTTAGCTGGTCTGTAGGAAGTCTCTGTGGGGAGCAGTCTCAGACTGGAGCCATTGGGAGAAAGAAACTACTTTGCTAGTGTTTGGTCACACTGAAAAGTCCTTTGCAAATAAGCATGCTTGAACTGGAGAAAAGCCTTACCCTTTTTCTCTGAGCCTCACCCAGAGGAAAGCTTCACCACTCCTGTGAGTCTGAAGCATTATAAAATCACTACTCTAAATCAGTATTCGCAAAAGTCATGCCCTAGCCAAGGCCTTTTTGATCTTTACTAATGACAACTTGTCTCCTAACTGCTCAGGCTGTAAGTTTTGAAACCATATTTATATTTGATTATTTTCAGTCATACACACAAGTTAACTAAGAGAAGCTGCGGTAGCTTTACTGCCAAAACATTTCAGAATCTGGCCAGGAGTCGCTTATGTACAATATCAATACCATGTACAATATCAAATTGGTAAATGCATGTCACTGTCTTGATTGTCTTGATGGTGTACATTATCAAATATCTGTCACTATTTATAAGCCAAAAGCCATCTTCTTTCCCCTCTTCCTCCTTCCTCCCTTTCTTCCATATTGAACATGTACACCAGGCATATTGACCATTCTCATTCCATCTTCCTATTTCTTTATCCATCATTCCCCAAATCTCTTCTGCCTTCATGTATATGTGTTTCGGTTTGATGAGATCAACCAACACCTTCTGTGTGACTGTTTATAGGACCACTCTTAAGTGGGCTCAGTGCAGATCACCACAGTCGTGAGTTTGTGACTGTGGCAAGTCTGGAAAATGGCTTTTCACAACCCTTCAACCTATTTTTCAGCTCTCCAATACTTCATGCCCCATCTTTTATGTTGTTTCTTGAGACTTGGACTTAAGTGGAAAAGGCCAGGCTTGCAGCATTATGTTTCCAATATGAACTTTCTTCCTCTCCCACGCAGAAAGACCATGTGATAGCTATCGTACTATAACTTGGCAATTTGCCGATAAATGAAAATTGAAAAATATTCTGTTTGAGATTTTGAGACAAGTATATACTATTAAGTATTCCTCCAAAACTTTATATCTTTAGATTTTTTTTAGATAACCAATGACAATTGTCTTTAATGATTGTGATAGTTTTATTTATGATTATTTATGAATAGAACCAAGATAACTAATATTTCCTCTATTTCATCATTTTCATTAGAAATGAAATTATCCACAATAGTAAGTAAAGAAAATGATTTATCTGTGACCTTAGAAAATAGAATAAAGCTTAATGTTCTAAAAAAAGAATTATATTATTTATTATATTGAAGACAAAGATTTTAAAAATAATGTCTAATAATTTTATTATTAATTAATTTGCCAAAATCTTTATATATTATTAATTAATGACATTTTCATTGGGTTTATTTAATTGTGAAATTCTTTGATGTGACACTTTGAAGTCTGATGTTGGGGTTTCCCATTTGCTCTCTGCTGCTGTGATAAAGAACTGGCTAGAAGCAGATCAAAGAAATTCTCATCTTTTATTTCACCTTTTTTTTCAGTCAAGCAAAGCAATTTTTATAAATACTTCTTCTACTTTGTTTGATGGTCTCCTCCACAGTTATGGTTAGTTTTAATCTGGATTTCATAGATGTCTTTTCACCTATTTTTGTCTCTTACTTTGGTGAACTGGTTCTTAGGGGTGACTTAGAATTGTCTTTCAGAACTGCAAGTGGTTTTTCCTTACACCAATTGTCATGAGCTCATCAAGTATTGTAGCCCCTGGCTTGATCTGAAGATATTGGTTACAGGGGTGTTTTAGAAAATAATAAAAACATTTGGATGTTTCTTTATGGTAATTCTACAAACAGAAGGAAGAAGAGAAAGAGAGCATATTCTATTCCAGCTCCATAATGACATCATTGATGTCTTACTGTTAATGAAGTAGTAGCCAGAGGAACAAGCTGGCAAGACACTAGGGGAAACATTATTTTCATGTTGATATAGTAGTCTTGTTTCTTGTGTATCAATTTTTAAACTATTTTTTTGTTTAATGGATCATTATTTGGTGGGTGTATATCATGTTGCCAACCTACTTTAGTGGAGCAGGGAATATGTTTTGTACCTTACGATCTGTTTCTCTTTGTTACTTTCAGAACAGTGAGTTAGGCAGGGCTAGAAGTAAACAGCAAAAATGCATTGGTCTATATTTTACTCACCTTAATGACATGATTTATAGAAATATATATATGATAACATGAATATTTGGTGTCGTTGTTGTATTATTATAGTAGATTGAGGAAGAAGCAAGAAATTGATGAGGGGTAAGAATACCAAAAACTTCAAATACAATGATCCAACAGAGATACCTGTCACACCAAATCCTGGGGCTTTCTCCTGTTTTTTACTTTGGCTTCTGTCTTTTTCTGCTTCTGACCAGTGATGGCGATGAGCCAGTGTGAGCACCCAGAGAACCAGCTGCAGAGGCTGCATTGCGTTTTTCTACTGGCTCAATACCCAAGGAGACATTCTCAAAGGTAACATGGCTGAGAGTTGCTACCAAAGGAGAAAGATCAGGTCTGCTTTCAGCTGTCTTATCTGTAGCAAAAGGTGTCCCTCCGTAGCAAAAAGATCAGGGAGGCTGGAATTAGCTGAGTGAAGAGGCTATGTGAATTTTCCTAAAAGATCAGTTGGAGAAATTTGTGTTAAAAGGATGAAAGGGGTTTTGGTAGCTGGAGGAGAGACTGGAGTTTAGTAACAGGCATGAGAAACTCAAGGATTGAGAAAGTACAGTCAAATGATGGGACGTTCTGGGTAATGCAGACCATCTGGCTATTTTATCCTTAGTAATTTCTCTGTCATTCTTCAGCTTAACTTTACAGCGGCCATATGTCACAGACTGCCTGTGATGGGACAGATTTCACATATTTCTGCCATTTTTAGGCTATTAGTTCCAAATAGGGGTTAGAAAATATGATTATTCTTCTTCCTGCTTCTCCCTAACTTCTGTTATTATTGTGTAAAACAAAAGAGAGACTAGAGATATCTTCAAGTCAATGACAGTATGTCCTAAATCTTACTGTTATATAATAGTGCAGGATACTGCTTCCAATGATGATTCCTGTGATACCTGCTTTATTCTTCTCTCTTCAAAAGTTCAGGTTCATTGTGATGTGAAACACATTCCATGCCTGTAAAGCAAATATTCATGTGCTCTTGAAACAACTGGACTGGTAGACAGGTTCTGGGAAGACAATGGACCTGTCAGGACTTTCAAAAGCATACATTCACAGCCTCTTTTAAAAGTACAGATACCTCATACTGTGAGTTTTGAGTTCTGGGGATATTTAAATTCCTTGCACTTTAATATTAAAATTGCAAGTATGAATCTATAAACAATTCTCTTGGAGAGGATTTTAACTTTAATCATGTTCTCAATGTACAAAATACCAAGAAAGGTTACAGACCCAAGGCACACAGACCCAAGATTCAAAGAGAAATTGATCTTAGACTTAACTGTCCTGTATTTCCTTCCTCCCTCCTTCCCCCTCCTTTCCCTCCCTCCCTCCCTCCTTCCCTCCCTCCCTCCATCCCTTTCCTTCTCTTTTCTTTTTTCATCTTCTTACAACTAATTGTAGATATAATAAGAGTGTCCTTTGCAGGTTAAAAGAACATAAAACTTAGATTCCACCACAGATGACTTACTCTTGAAATATAACCTTTGCTTTCAGGCAAGTATTTTCCATCTTGTCAATTAACATTTCATTGGTGTGTATATAGTGTACATGTAGGTGAGGGCATGTATGTATGGTGTATGTGTGATGGTGTGTGTATGGTATATGCAGTGTGGTGTGTGTGTGTGTGTGTGTGGTATGTTTGATGTGTGTGCATGTCTGTATTCTCTGTGTGCATGTGTGACATATATATGTATCATGTGTATGGTGTGCTTAATTTGTGTGTGCACATGTGTATATATGTATGTATATATGTGCACGTGTGTGTATGGTGTATGTTTATGTATGGTATATATGTGTATATTGTGTGTGAGTATATGTTTATGGTGATTATGATGTGTGTATGGTGTGTTTGGTATGTGTACATGTGTGAATATGTGTGTGCTTGTATGTAAGATATGTATGATGTATGGTGTGCACATATGTGTGTTGTTTGTGTATATGTGCAGCTTTGTGTGTGTGTGTGTGTGTGTGCTTTCAGCATCTCTGTACTCCCAACAGTCTTGTCTTTTTTTTTTTTTCTGTTCTCCTGCTGGTATCTATGTGTGTCTACCAAAACTGGTTCTGGATCTATGATCCAGTAAAATTCATCTTAGTTTACCTTGGACTTAATCTTCTCCAGCTGTGTTGCCTCAGCTCTAGGGAGATGTTTTCCTGACAAGCATATGTGGGTTAGGGAGCCAAGCAATTGATTGGAAACTTCAGGGCTATGAGTTCTAACTTGAGGTCTGCCCTGACACAGCGTGTGACCTTGGGCAATTCATTTGATCTCTGTCCAAATTCTCTGATGCTTGATAACAGGATTTTCTAGACATCTCCTGCCAATAAAAGCATATGGAACTACTCCTTGTTCCACAGGGGAAGGCTACACTTCATTATCCTCCAGTCTTTTAACTTTCTTTCTTTTGCCCATCTCTCATTCCCGGGGCCCCATTGTCTGTTGGTGACTGTTTTCCCAAGCCTTTGACACACTTTTTTCCCAAAAATTTCATGAGCAATATTTTTCTATTTCAGTCCTTCCTACTATTCTATCCTTAGTCCCTCAATGTCTGTCTCACAATAGGGAATCACTGGTGCTTCTTTGGAGCAGTGACTTGTGCAGGGCTAGATTCTGCCTTTCCTTCCCATTGCTACTGTAAACAGAACAGCAAAATCTTTTTCATTTTTTCTGCATTCTGTAAAGTACAATTTATTGTCTTATGACCATGCATAAAAATCACTGTCATGCTCTTTACATTTTACCATTTTTACTATTTTACCATCTCCATTTGTAGAAAAGGATTAAGTTAATAAATTTTATGAAAAACATACAATTTCAAGACTTTTTTGAGAGAAGATGCGTTATTTCTGTTTTCGGTCTTGGGTAAAAGATCATTCATTTTGATAATAGCTGCTTTTAAATGTTAGAAACATACACACACACCAAGAATATTTTGAGCTGGCTTAGGAAAAACAATCATTTGTAAAGAGTTTCAAACTCATCATTGCTGCCTGTTTTAAAGCAATAGTTGAAAATATTTCTAACTTTTTTTTAACTTTATGCATCAAGAATATATGTCTCTCTGGGATCCTGGATTTTGATACATTCATCACTAAGTTTTGTTAATAGTAATTGTGGGTTCTTCAGCCAAAATAGGAACAACAGTCAGCATGTGGTTCACAGTAGGTCAATCAAACAGTTGCACAGTTGTCAGGGTGACTGTAAATCAGGACCCTCTGTCCTAAAGTCTTCCTTGGGAATGAGTAGCTCCTGGATTCCCTTTCAGCCCCTCATATGTGTCTCCCCAGGGGCTCCCTTCACTCTAACTAGATCATTGCAGTTTCATTTTAACCTCTTAAAATACTTAAAATACAAACTGGAAATACTGTAATAATGTTCCCTCTACACATTATGTCTTTGCAGTAGAAGAAGCCCATTGAGAATCAGTGATACTTCACATTTATTATTGACTCTGATTTAGTATTTTTATGATGTGTAATTTTATAGTTAATCACACTCACCCTGCAAGGATGTTTACTCTTACAAAAACCATATAGATGAGGAACAAGGCTGTTAAGATATTTTACCTAGAGGTATAGAGTGAAGAAAGGCTTGCTCATCTGAGACCTTGTATGATTAACTAACACACTCAAAAATAGCCAGATGTACCTGTATGTGGATCTACTGTGCATTATCTTAAGACTGTAATAGATTTCATCACAGATATAACTGCTCAGTAGTTAAGATGGAAGGAGGTAGAGGAAAAAGACAACTCCTTTTTATCTGTGCACACACATACAGGCAAACACACATGAGTGCACACATATACAGACAAGCTAAGCTGAGTAGATATGCATTTATCTGTTTCAAAATGAGCTTCCAAATGATGTTTTATTTGAGGAATTCCTCTATGGAAACAAACATGATTTGAAAAATACTGCCTTCTACAGTCTCACTTATCATAGTGCATACTTATCTCTTCCCCTCATATCACAAAATGCTAATGTAACTTAGATGTTAAGTGGGATCTCTCTTATCATTAAGGTTACCTTGTCTTTTAAGATTTAAGTTGCCTCCAACCCCATTTTATCTCTCCTTGAATGTTCCAATGCCACTCTCATATCTGTCTACACCAGGACTTGTCCTGATAGACAATATTCCATGGTGTGCTCTTGACTTTGATGCCTGCTGCCTCTTCCCTCCCTGACTTCTCTTTCCTCTGTGCTTTAGGCTGATCTATGTGTGGAACAATCTTTTCTCCTTCACCTAAAACACATTCCTACCTACATTGGCCTACAAAGGATTCCTTAAGGAATACCTGTAGATGATACGTAAAGTTTACCTCCCCTTAAAACAATTTAATGCATTTTCAATGCCTTTTCTTCAAAAGTCTTTCTTGTGAGCACCTTTCTGGGATTGTGGTTGTTGCCCCTTTTGTACCATCTCACTGTTCATGTCTTCCGTTTTGTGTTCATCCTCCTCAGGTCATCCTCAGTCTCCCATTGAAAATCCCACATTGCTGCTTCTTCTCCTTTACCCATGCTTTCTCAACCTTACATTACTCGTCTAGAAAGGCCATCTCCCTAGAGGTGCTGGTTCAAGTGATTAATATGAGGTATCTCTAGCTATGGTAACATAGTGTCCTGTTGGAAGATTCAATCCAGCTGATGATGAAGCTGCTCCAGGGAAGACACTGAAATCATTCTACAAATAGCTTTTTACTTTGCACAATTAATACTGAGTGATAAACAATAGTTGAACTCAATGTTAGACAATGAGCTGAGCATTTTACATTAACTATGTAATAGAAAAATACTACAGAAAGTACATATTTGTATTTTTTTTCTAGTTAGCCAACATGTTCAGTAGCTTATCTAAGAGTCAAGGAGTTGAGGAAGAGTCAAGCATGGTGGAACCCTGCCCTACTCTTTCATGTTCAAGTGAACAAAGCGATGTTTCATTTTCCCTTAATGGTCCACTCCATCTTGTGACATTTCTTTGATTATTTCTCCAGACTCTGTTGATATGCTACAGTTTCCTAAAAAATTTATAGAATTTGAGAAGTAGAGCCATTTCCAGCTTTCTTCTGAGAATAATTCTTTCTCCCAGTATACAGGAAACAATGAAATGCATTATATATACATTCTCGTATTCTTTTTTCTTAATAATGATGAGAAAGATGGTGAGAGAGATACACTCATGACCAGGTGTCTTAGTGTATGTCCTGTAGCAGCTTACATGTGACCCTCCATTTTTATGCAGCATGCATGCTAATACCTACTTCCTCAGCATGGGGTTTGATACATATAAGAAATATTCAGGAGTCTGTTGCTCTCTATATCTTAGTTGGATGTTTCATATTAATATATTTATTCAGTATTTGCATAAAATATTCAGTGGTTTTGACAACGGCCTCTGAAGAAAGGCAGTTTAATGAAAATAAGCCCTGTATTTCTGTCTTTATTTTGTATGACATTATATTATAAAGAAATTTAAAAAGACACATTTTAGAGTGCCACCAGAAGAGTCTTGGTCAATACCTGCCTTTTATCCAGTTTTGATGAAGACTGAAAGATGTGTAGATAATGAAGAAGAGACAGATTCTTATCCCTGGGTCTAAAACTTCCTCTTCCAGGGCCAGAAGGCAAGACAACCCTATACATGTGTCTGGAAAGAGCTAAATATGGTATTATAGCCACATGTGGAGACATGTGGTCTTGTTCATAGCTGTTTACAGAGTTTGGACTTTGGACTTTTCTGTTATCAGCATTTACTGTATTGAGTGATTTTTATCCAAATTTACTGCACATGCAGTGTGCTCTCTGGAGGCAGCCTGGAGGCTTAAACCATTTATCATCAGTTCTCCAATCTAACAAATACCTCCTATCAATATCTCCCAGCACAGAACATCTATACTATCCTTGTCAAGAGCCAGGGTATGGACAGATAGGATTCAGTCATCAGAGTATGCCATTTGGTTCTCCTTGTGTCAGAGCTCCTGTCAGGTGGGCCACCTACATCAGAACACACTTCCAGCTCATCATCCTGAGCAGAGAGACAGATACCTCGCCCAACAGCAAAGCCTGCTTCTGTTTCCTTAGCAGCTGCAATCTAGAGAAATGTATCTGCAAGATAAAGTCACCTTTCTACTTCCTTTAGATTATTTCTAAAAATGGAAAGGGGTTCTCTCTTTTTAAAAAATCATTTTTATTGTTACAGAGAATGTGAGTTCACTTTTAGGGCTTTTAGCCTCATTAATAAAATAATTATAAAACTGACTCAGAAGGACTCAGGGACAGTCTGATTAGACTTCAACAATAACACAGCACTAGAGATAACTTGAAGATTCCAGCAGCCACTAAGATGTAGATGTAAAAAGGCATGCCTTCTAAATTATACATTGATGTCAGAAAAGTAGTGAGAACTACAAGAGTGTAAGGGAAAACACCCTTGAGAATGCCCATCAAGGATCTAAATTCAGAGGCCGTTCCATCTCATATTTTCCAAGACAAAGAACTGCACCAAGAACCCATAACTAAAAATAGGGATGGCTTAGGAAGAAAGAAAGGTACTCTCAGGAAAGGAAGTAGCTGATGACCTGAAAAAGAGTCCAGCAAACAACCTGCCATGTTGGTATAGCCTGTTGTGGGACCTTCATAGTCCTTCTCTCTCTGTTTTGTATTTCTCTGGCTCTGCCTTCCTTCCTTCCAAGTACTGTTTCTTTAGAAAAAGCCCACGTAAGGAAGGACTTCTAGTCTTCCTCCACAAATGGACTTTTTCCATATGCTAGTTTTGATGTTTCAATTCTCTCCTTCATCGACCACATTATTGTAAAATGTTAGTTCACAAATATTGATGGTCATCACCAATGTTGGATTCAGAGGTCTCAACCATGTTGTTTTAGTTAGAGTTTATAGGCTGTGGTCCAGTTAATCCAACAATGACTGTCTACCAAGAAAGCGTCCAAGAGTCTAGTAGTTGTTTAATCTATGAGCCTGAATGTCTCAGCTGGTCTTCAGTATATGCCAGGATCCCAAAGAGGCTCTAATGCCAGTGCAGCAACAGGCTTGCCAGGGAGAGTGAGAACTAAGGGATAAAGAGAAAGACTTCCTTCTTAATGTGGTTTATACAGGCTGCCAGCAGAAGATATGGCCGAGATTAAAGGTCAACTTTACCACCTTAAAAGATATGGATTAGAGGTGTATCCTGCTACCTCAGAAGTTCCAGATCAAAAGTGGCTCTTCTCACTCCAAATGAGTTAATTAAGAAAAAATATTCTCACAGGTATTCTCAGCTGCTTGGGTTTCAGTTCATTCCAGATGTAGACAAAATAACAACCAATAAGAGCAATCAGAAGTCTGCATTCTAACTGAGCCAACTTGGAATAGAATGAAGAAACCTTCGCATCTCAAATTATTGTCTTGAGTATTTCAGTAAAGATAGTGGTTATTTTTCCAAACACTATGCTGCAGCCAACCAGAATCTGCAAATTTTCCACCCGTTCCTTCTTGACCTCTGGAAAACCTGTATCCTTCCTCTTTCCCACCACCCTAGTCTTGTACATACATACACAGCAGAATATCATTTCTTCAAAGAAAATTGTTCTATAGTAACTGTCATGTTTCCATGTGTTATAATGTGAGAAGTGTTTAGTTAGCACTAAGGCACAAAAGTAACCATTCTGCTACTCCCTGAATTCAGGTGCATGTACTTGAGCAGTCAGTCGCTGGTCCTTGTCCCAAGCCATATTTAGTTTCCTGTGTCCTTTAGCCAGTATCTATTACAGCCAGTCTGAATGGACATGGATTTGAAATGAGAGTAAATGCTGCAGAGCTGCTGGAAGAGCTAGAACATAAGCTAACATCCCAGAGGCCAGCATGAGCTGCCAGGCCCCTCCTGCCTCTGCTGTGCTCAAGAATGTTGTTGAGCCAGAGAGAGCAGGGCATGGCAGCACATATCTGAAACCACAGGATTTGGGAGTCTAAAGCAGGAGGATCATGAATTTGGGACCAGCCTGGTGACTTAGTGAGATCATGTAAAAAGAGAAGAAAAAGAAAAGAAACTAACCAAACAAAACCTAGGAAAAGAGAAGAAAGGACAAACGATCCTATAAGACCTCTGTACATGGGAAGCTGCACTGGGGCAGCTGTTGCTCCTGAGGTGACTGGAGAGGCAGAATCTGGCTTCCTCTGAATGCTGTCAGGAATGCCTACCTAGGAAACACATAATCTCTTGCAGAAAGTGGGGTGTTCCCCTCTGCTTTTGTGTCCTCTTGACTTTCCGTGGCATTCCACTCTAAAAAATAATTTTATATATCTAATGTCTTAGACATTTTTCCCACTTTTAATGTCATAAACTCCCCTTAGCTAGAACAGATGCTAGAAAAATGCATCTTTTGTGTTTAATAATTAACTTACTGCTTGAAAAACTTCATATTGTATTTTTCTGAAGTGTTGCCAATTAGAAGTCAATGTAGGTCCTAGAATTAGCTGAATACTTGTATAATCATTTTTTTTATAAGGGAAAATGTTTTCAAGATCAAATAACATCCCTACCAGTATATTTTTAAACTGAAACAATATGAACACTACCTTTTTGAAGACACTGTTTTATGTGTGTGTATATAGATACATATTTACATTTTATTAATGCAAAGGATTGTGAATAGTGCATATTCTATAATTATTTTTGGATGTATAATAACCAATTAGAAAGCTTGACAGAGTCTAAAGTGCCATGATAATTATAATTCTTTGGGGTTTTTTGTACCAACAGTATGCTAATTTCTTACCTGTTTACATGCAAAGCCTACTGTTTTACAACTCTTGGTCCTGTAACTCTGATACAGTAGTTGCTTTCCTTTTTCCTGTCCTAAAGTACTTTACAGGAACAACCTAAGGAAGAAAAGGTTTCTTTGGGTTCCTTGTTTAGGAAGGGATACAGGCATTCATTATGTGGTGGCAAGACAATGTGTGAGCCAGTCACATTGTCTTCACAATCAGAAAGCAGAGAGACAAATTTGAGTGTTTCATTCTCTGTTTTCATTCGGTCTTTTCCCCTAGCTCATGGAATAGTGTTTATATTCAGGGCAAGTCTATATATCATAGTTAAATCCTTCTGGAAACATCCACAAATACATACCCAGATATTTGTCGACAATGAATATGAATGACCACATCAGCCTACTCAAGAAGACAGGGAATTGTCAAAGAGAGATTAGAAAAGACCAGAACTGAAAAGTAGCATATCCAGGACTTGAATCTAGGACTCATGTCATCCTACAAAATAGATATTATTGTATCTTAAGTATTAGGTATTTACTTTAATCCAATACTGGAGATATTTTTATTTTATTTTCTGTTTCATTGATGGTGCATAAGAGTATGTAGGGGTGTGTGTGTGTGCATATGCAAGTGTATGTCGGGTGGGGGGAGAAGGGGTGGGAGAGCCATACTAATTTTGTGCATGTTGATTTTGAAGTCCTATAGGACATTTTCTATTGTTTCATCTTTGTTTAAAATAAAATTTTATATAAATGCAAATACTTTTCCACATTTATCCAAATGACAAGTAATGGAGAAGTTGTAGTATTAGAACACCCTTAGACTTCATCACTGGAGGCCAAAGGTCCAGACCTTGTTATTAAGGTTCCCTTCTCTTTGGGGTAAGAATCTTGGAAACCAAGCAGATTAGCTCCACAGATTCTGGTACTTGTCACATTAAAGCGCCTCAATCAGTGCTCTAATGCTGATAAATCTTGACTTTGAAAGTATTTTACCTTCTATTTCCAGGGGTTCTGACTCTGTACTACAGCATGAAAAAATATTTGTGTGGAGTTCATCTATAATCATTTTACTTTATTTTTCATGGTATTTTGTACAATTGATAATTCACTGCTTTTAAGTTGTGTCCTCCTGAGCCTTTGTAATCTTCCTTATCAGTTCCTCCTACCTAGTCCATTGTTATAATGTAGAAATCTATGAAGGATTTATGTTTTGGGGGTGATCCAAAGGGAAACTTCAAATCTTAATAACTTGTGATGTGTAACTTTGGTCCTGAGTAGGAAGGGTGATTAGGTACAACAAGAGTGATGACTAGCATTAGACACTTATAAGAGAGTCTCTCCCCTCCCCTCTCTCTCTCCCTTCCTCCCTCCTCCCTGTCTCTTTCTCTCTTTTTCTCTCACCTACAGCCAATCACTTTCTGTTTCCCATAGAACTGAGAATGTGTTGGCTTTGGGACCAGTTCTGTCTGGGAAATGGTGATGCTGAGACTATTCTGCTATCTGGATTAGGCATGTCTGTTGGAGGTCACAGGGACAAGACCCTGTCTTTTCCCTCTTGGTTAGGTCCTTTCACTTCTCCTTCAACATGAATTGCTGACACTGTAGTGTTATCATACAGAATTTGGGTTCCAATTTAAGGCAAGTAATCTAAAAACTTACCTGTTTGTTTTAAACAACCAAGATCCTTTGTAGCTGCCTCTTATATTAAAAAATGAACCATAAAAAAAGAATGACCTGTCTAATCCAGCAAGAGACTTTCTATTGTGGAAAAGGTGAAATGATGATGTGTTACAGTGGCCTAGTCCTTGTTATAGCTCTTAGGGAATGTATAATTAGCATTTGAAGGTAAAGCATAGAACATTAGAAAGACCCTGGGAAAATCAAAGTTAAGATTTTGGTTCACAAATGTGTCAATAGATTTCTATCACAATAATTCTCATTTGCTTTCTTTATTTTATGCTTATATGTAGATCTCAGCTTGTACATGCATGCTGTTTTTGTTATTCTTGGCTTTGAGAAAAGATACTAATTATCTTTGCTGTATTCTAGACACCCCTCTTCTGGAAATTATTCTCTGGATACCACACTTCATATCAAGCATGACCCAAACTAAACTCATGCTCTCTTTTCTCCCCTCTGTGCCTCAGTAGGTGTTAGAAACAAAGAGGTTACCACAGAATTAGCTTTCTCTGAGCCACCACAAGCAATGCATCATTAAACAACACAAAGAAATTTATGCATTTGTTTGACTTGGCCTTTCTTCTTTGATCTCATAACTATTCCCTTTTTTTAGCCCTTCACTATTTATGCATGTTAGATAGCAATAGCCTCCTAGGAGGCCTTCGCATTTCCCAGCCTTGCCTTTATTTCTTCTGGGTGCATGTGTGATGGGGTACCTGCTTTCAAGCTTCTAGGAGAAACTCCCACCCTCCCCACTTTCCTGTTCTACTCTCTCCAATCATGTCCCTTTTCCTGTCCAGCCACTGCCTGTGCTGTGGTCACACTGTATGGCATCTAATCCCATCATCCATGCCTTTTGTCCATTTCACAGGGATGGATTCCCAGTTCAGCTCCCTTCTTCCTTTCCCTTTGCCTTTAGTATGCTGCTCAAGAGCCATTCCCTCCTTTCTCACCTCTGCTCTGCTTGGTCCAGTCTCCTCCATCTCAAAACAGTTTGCATCTCTACTTTCAGAGTATTTACTCTTTCCATTTCCTTTACTGCCCCACTGGCTTGCCATCCACTGGCATGATGTCTAGAGGACCAAGAGCTTTGTGTGTGAGCCTAACAAGGTACACAGTCTGGTTCTTTGTAAATATAATTAATGAGCTTATGTACCACTTGAAGGACAAGCATGATCCAAACAATTAGGCAGACATTTGAAATGAGAGCCTCATGTGTGAAGCACTAAGCCAAAGCAGAGGAAACAATATTTTGCCTCCCACAGAGGCTCAAGTCATGCTGAATTTTTGGACCTGCTCAGTGTGGTGGTGAAGACTCAATATGCTCCCATGCTTGCCTTTTTCTGGAAAATAAGAGCTGTATTTTTGATACTTGATCTAGCATATAGTCTATTCCTAGTAAATGCTACTTCATCTTATTTTTGGGAAAGGTTCTAGTAATGTAGTTTTATTGCCTGTAGATGCACAGCAGTAAGCACAGAACTGTAAATATATAAGATTCGTATCAGTAGAAAACAAAACTGTTATAGCAGGGGAAAGAGTATGGACTAATACCTTTGCTTGCTACTATGACAGAACACAAACAAAGGAAGAGAAAGTCCTAAATGCTAATTCTTCTTATAAATCTTCTGCTTCAGAGGCAGTCTTTGATATCAATGGGTATTGCTGTTTAGATGTTTATTCTGCATTTCCCTTTCTAGTTTCTAATCATTTACATTAACTAGAAAACAAATTAGATACACATGTAAAAGGAATGTGGCATTACTCACCAATACTGTTATTTTGATTTTCTTGTCCTTTGTGAATATGCAAGAAGAAAAGAATGTTATGTAGATATTTTGATATATGCATCCTAAAACCATATTTATTCATCTAAAATATTCAAGTGTCAGCTATATTAATTATATATGATTGGAAATATAGTTTATTTTTATGTGTCTTCCAAAAACAGAAGACTTAGAATATTTCACTTAGAACTATTAAACAGTATTGATGAGTTTACAAGTTCTTTCAAAATTTAGACATACTAGTGTTCCTAAATGCTAATGAAATTACCCTTAGTGCCCTAAATGTTTTACAGATTTTTTTGTATTGTTGTGTTATAAAGACAGCTTCGTTAAAGAAAATGAATTCCTAGAGAATATTTTAAAAACCCAAGAGAGCAAGCAAATGAAGGAACAAATGAGTGAGTGTGTTGGTTACAGCAGAAATGACCCCATACACTTAAAGATTCCAATGTTTGGTCATCAGGGAGTGGCGCTACGTGAGAGGAACTGGGAAATGTGACCTTGGTGGAGGAAGTGTGTCACTGCGGTTGGGCTTTGAAGTTTACATATCCAGACCCTCATGTACTGCAAGTGCTCTTAACCATTCAATTGTCTCCAGCCTTCCCTGTGTTTTTTTACAAGTTCAGGAACAACAGCCACCATAATGTCTATTTCATTTTCCCGTTTGAAGTGTACTGCCTGTGTGAAGGCTTAAATGATTACCTCTCATTATTACAACAAAATTTCCAAGGACAGCAAGTTAAGAGAGAAATAATTTATTTTGAGCCGCATTTTTGGGAAGGTGAGGTGAAGGGCTCAGTCCTCAGTGCTGAAGCTTGTGGCCGCTGCTTTTCAAATCTTGGTAGATTAAGAAACAGAATGGAGACTAGAAGCAAGCCTGGGTTAAAACTCTTAAAGCTCCACTCAGATCTGCCAGCAGCATTTTTAAGTCTTAAGCTTCCACAGACTTCCACATCAGAGCCATCCTCGAGGACTACATGAGCCTGTGGGGGACCTCAGAGGACTACATTCTCACACACAGGAGACTGTGGGGGACATCTCATTCAAGCTGTAATAAGGCTTGAGAGAATATATCATTGTCTCTTTCATACAATGATCATTCTTTGAGGCATATCTTATACAAAAGTTGATGGATCTATGATAAAATGGACTAATGTGGATCAGAATTCTGAATATGATAAAGATTGCTCACAATGAACTGACATGCAGACAAGTATTTTAATGAAGTCAGTTGTCAGTACATATGTCAAGTTATCTGCCAGAAAAATGATACCTTTAGCAGGTGTGCGTATGAAATCAGGCAATTGGCACTTGTCTTTGCAAATTAGAGGAGCCTCAGAGTTTGTCTGTACTATGAATCAAGCAAATGCCAGCAACTCAGAAGATCCAGAGGCTTCTAATCACAGAACTGAGATCTGCATAAAGCTCACTTCCTTGATGAAACATGAAACATGATATTCTGTGTATTGTATGGATTTTCACTAATAGGCATACATATACATTGAAAAGTTTGTGCTTTATCATCATTAGCATCAAATCAGATCCTCATTAGACCTCTTATCAGTATCTATGATACATGTGTCATTGTATTTTTTTCAAGATTTTTCCCATTTTGTCTTTACTGTGTTAGATGAATAGAATTGCTATAGTCTGTTCTCATCACCACAATAAATATGAATATTTAAAAGGACTGTGTGTATGATATGGTTTGAGTGTGGTTTGTCCTCACTGCCTCTTGTTGAAGTTTAGTCTCCAGGGTAACCAGTGGTTCTTGGAGCCAGTGCTTACTCCTAAGTAACAGATGTGATTACGTAGTAGCAGCTATAGACTTAACCTAGTATCCCCTTTGGTTTGTCTCACTCCCATGCTGTGCTCTTCCACGTGCACCTGTTCATCACATTTGCTTTCTTTCTTATCATGTGTCTTTTCTACTTAAGGTCCTTACATACCAGAATCCAAATAGGTATTGGTAACAATGACTTGAAAATTCAGAAGTATAAAATAAACTCAAACTCAGGTATATGACTGTAGCATCACCAAGGAGACCAAGATGGGAAATAAAGGGATTTTCATCCAAAACTACAAGAACAAAAGAATTACTTTATTCTATTTTTTTTCTCTGTGATCAAAAAACAAGGTAGATATACATGGAGATTGAGAAGGGGAGTGTCTTCTCTTAGAACACAAGTGAAACTTAAAAAAAAAAACAAAAACTTTTGAAATTACAGTTTCATGGGGCTGGAGAGATGGCTCAGCAGTTAAGAGCACTTACTTTTCTTCTGGAGGACCTGAGTTCGATTCCCAGCATCCACATGGCAGCTAACAACTGCCTGTAATTCCAAGATCTGACACCCTTATACATAGTTATACATGCAGGCAAAACACCAATTCGCATAAAATAAAAATAAATATTTAAAAAATAAATAAAATTACAGTTTCACTTAAAATTTGAATTTAAGATAAAATCTGTTGAACAAAGCAAGAATCAAAATTTATATGTTAAGCACTCAATGTGGTTTGAAAGAGAGATAAAACATAACTAATACCAATACAATCAATAAATGATTTCTACACAGTGAGTCTCAGGGATCACCACTTTTTTGAGGATAGGGACCATGGGATCAGTTATCCAGCAGGCAGAAGAATTAGAGCTACCTGTCTACCACAGGCACTTGGACTTCATTTGCTCACTAGACAACCCCCAGACATTTACTATAAAATTTGTTTGAAGTTGTGGACTTTTGTGTCAAGCTTAGGTGATCATCTCACTGGCCATTTTCTGGAACTGAGTTTAGGAAAGAGTAAAGACAAGGAAACAGGGGCAGGGAGATGGCTTATCGGGGAGGACCTTGTCACAGAAATCGGATAATCTGACTTTGAACCCTGAATCCCATGGTAGAAAGAAAGAACTGACTCCTGAAAGTTAGCCTCTGATCTTGGCACATGCATCATGGTATATGTGAACCCATATCCATATCATACATACTCAACAATAAATAAAATGATTAAAAATAAAATAAATCAAATTTCTAATGCAAAAAGTTCATAATCTCAGATTTGAAAAACATGAAAATTCAACATCAATATAGTTGCTATTACTATCAAACTGGAGGAATTATGCATGAGTTATTATAAATAATCCAGCACTTTTCACATGATTTGAGTAGAATTATTTGAGAAGTCACTGTAAAGGTATAAAGTAGGTTGTATCCAAATTAAACAGTAATAGGAGATTTTAAACAAAATTAAAAAAATAAAATTAACAGATAAATATGGCCAAGAACCATTAGAAATCTTGGCAAATGAAATTTTCATGCAGATTAAGAGTTCAAAAATTCTAATAAAAGTATGACTAATAGGTTGGATATGCTTAAAGTTAATGAAATGTAAAGTTACATAGGACGGTGTAGAAAGGAAAGGATAATGTGAAAGATAGAATTGGAGGGTGAATGGTGATATAAAAAATATCTAATAGGAATTCCAGAAGAAGGGGTGAAGAAAAGCCAAACTCCAACAGGTGCTAACTGCTAAGAATTTTCTAGAACTGAAGAAAGTTGTGAGTTTTCAGCCAGGAAAAACATGGAGTCCTGATCAGACTAAATGAACAAAAGCCAATGCAAATAAATATGTACAAATATTTATTGAAGCTTCTACTCTGGTAATATTTTACAACATTCAGTATTTATTCAGTCCAGGTTTCTCCCCAAGAGTCTGCCTGCACTACTGTCTTTTCCTATTAATAATTTTATTCCTATTATTCAATTAGTTAAACTGCAAGAATCAAAATAGTTAGTCTGAATTTTTAAGATGGATAGAAATATACCTTTATGGAAGGATAAGGAACAAGTCCCCTGTTATGTAGCCTAGGAAACAGGCCTGAACTAAGCCCTCCAAGGATAGGCAACTGACCACTGGCATGGACAATATGTGGAGCCTCAAGGGAAGGGTTCAGACTGTGTTTCTATGCGTGGACTGACACCTTGGAGCCCATTCCCTACAGAGGAACACCTAACCCAGTCTTAATATTGGGATGAGGAAATCGGACTTGCCTGGAGTGGATGTTGAGCCGATTCACCTTGGGACCTCCTGCCCTTTATGGGGAAGGGATTTGGGGGTGGGGAGCAGGGATGCTGAATACTGACCGGGAGGGGCTGGGAGGGGTCAGGAGTGGGAACAAGGGGATAAGAGGATAAAAAATGAGACTTTATTCTATGAAAATAAAAAAATAAATATACCTTTAAACCAGTAAGTTAGAAATATTTTCTTTCATGATTTATTTTACTTTGATATCCATTTATATGTCGTCGATATGTATTTTACCAGTGGATTATTGTAAAAAATTATATGTATATCAATAGCATTAATATATCCAATACCTAACTCAGTGATTTTTTCAGTGTTCCCTGAAGGTGTGATTAGTAGTAATTGCCACTGTTTAGGTAGTAAAATTAAAATTTACCACTTTACTAAAGACTACTGAACTCTTGCTATGTTCACTTTGCCTATAGGATTATGAAGTTATTTCATTGACTATAACAGAAGTGTGAGGTAGGCAGTATCTGGCCTGTCCAGCTGGTGGTCCAGACACACAGACCTGAAGTTCCAGACTGATTAGCCCCCAATAATCACACAAAGGCTTATATTGATTTCATGCTGTTTGGCCTATGGCTCAGGCATATTACTAGCTAGCTCTATCATCTTAATTCAGCCAATTTCCATTAATCTGTCCTGCCATGTGGCCTATGGCTTACCTATTTTGTTACATCTTGCTTCATGGGCAGCTTGATTGTGTCTCCCTGACTCCGCCCTTTTTCCCCTATCTATGCTCCAATTTCCTGCCCATTAAGTGCCTAACATAGGCCAAAACAGTTACTTTATTAATGATATTCACAGCATATTAAAAGACATCTCACATCAGAAGTGAGTTTTTCTTCTTCAAATGCCCTGGAATTAACTGCTGAAGAATTTGGCTTTGTTACATGACACAAATCAAAGTATGATGTTCAATATATACACTGTGTGATGAACAAGCTAGCATGCACTGGATAGATTAATATTGCAATTATCTATTGTTGAATTACATTAAAACTCTGATTTATTTTAATCATAAATCTAACACTCAAGGAGTACTTGATGAGACTGGCTTCTTGCTCTGTTGGCATCCTGGGATGGCTCAAAAGCCAGGGTATAACAACCTTGCAAGGATCACATGCAGGACTTGGGAGTCACTGAGCACATAGGAAGTATGTTGCTGGTTACCAGGATCCTGGCTGGGGGACCCACACTTCTACTTTCTGCGTATCTGTTAGGTTCCTCGGTGTATGATATGGAGGGCAGGGGCTAGGGCCAGCTCTATTGTCTTTATGTCCCAGCCCCAGTCACTCAAAGCCACCTGCTCTCCTTCTATTCACTAAAAATAGGAATTCAGAGGCTAGAAAATTCTAGAATTCACGGACAGTGGAGAGTCACTACAATAAACATATGAACATCCTAGAATAGGCAGATGCAGGCATAGTCATATAGACAACTTGAAAGAGACAATGGGCTGTGCTTTGAGCACACATCTTCTGGTTAATGTTGGCACCATGAGTAAATCTTGGACCCAGTCTGTGTCTACTGTTGAGAAATCTTGGGATCAGAGTGGTAAAATCCAGATTCAGTGCTCCATGAAAAGTTATTTTTCTGCTTGTAGCTGGGAGAGGACCCAATTCCTAGTAATGATGACAATTCCCCTTTTCTGACACTAGGGAACTGTTGGGTCTCACTGTGCAATGGTGCTAACCAGGGCAGGAAAGGAGGAAGAGCGGCAATAGGGGCCAGAACTTAGCTGTAGATCTCAGTGTAAAACCTTAGGCGCTTTGTGATTGTACTAAGAGATCATAATGGTAAAGAACAGGAGGGGAAAGATTGCTTAGGAGACAATACAGGCAGAGCATGTGCTGGACTTGAGGGTAACAGAAAAGCTTAATAGAGGAAAGAAAATCACCTCAGAGCCCTTCCGCTGACTCTCATGTCCTGTTCTCTCTGGCCTGCTGAAACCATGGCCAAACAAGAAACCTCACTGAACCATGCTCCACTAAACATTAGAATAAGCTATGAAGGTTGAGTTGGGTTAGCACTAGGATGGTTAAAGTTTGAGGGACCACTGATCACAAAGTAGTTGATTGTCCATGGCTTTTTTCATGTTTAGCCAGATCTTGCGTGTACTCCCTAAAGTAGGCTACCTATTGGGAGGCCCAATTTCAGTTAGTACTCTTCCTCACTGTATGCCTGTTTTTTTCTGATCAAATTGTAAGCTGAGGCGATAGCATCTGTCCTCTTAGTTGGTCCTTTCTCTACATAGTGCTCAGCATAAGTTCAGTGCCAAAAAAATTGTTAAGGTTAAGAACAGACAAGGAAAAACAATCCATAATACAAAGGAAAGACCACAGCATTTCAACTTAATGAAACTCACTTTGAATTTCAATTCCAAGACAGACAGACAAAAATGTATCAGAAAGTTATCTCCATATGGCACTCACTTCATTGATGGGAGGAAACCAGTGCAATGAAAGAGCTATGGAGAAATCATTTTGATGTTTGAATGCAAATGCACAAGTTGTAAATTAACCCTGATGCTTGCTAGAAGCTTCATTTCAGAAGCCTGCGAAACAGTGCTTGCAACTTCTTAGTGAACTTTTCCTTCAAAACTCTGATGTCTGACTTTTCCCAATAAACTCATCAAGTAAGAAAATCAAACAATGAAACCAAAAAGCTAAAACTAGCCATGGGAAATAAAGTAAATATTTATGAATGCTTCCATAAGCATGATATATGTTTATACTTTTAGTATGTTTTGATTTGTGTATCCTACCCCCTCAAGATGGAAGCTTCTAGCAGCTGGGAATATTATCTGGGAAACACTTTGTTTTGTACTTTATTGTCTTTAATGACTGTCAGAGTACACACACACACACACACACACACACACACACACACACACACTTAGCTGCAGGGGTAATTCAGCAAGCATTCTTATCTAAAATGCTGCTTTTCCTGTGGCTGCTGTATCAGTAGACTTGAAGCCTTGGCTACAGCTGTCCTAAGAGGCCATCTATAAAAGTGCAGGTGTTCAGCATTAGCAAACAGTTCTTATTATATGGATCAACTTTTGGCAGCTAGTAACGATGTTTCCTGAGATTGAAAAATGATTTTCTACCTTAAACAGTGGTTTCACATTACTGGAATGCTGAATGAAACCCCCCTCCCAAATTCCTCTCATCAAGTAGTCCTGAGACTGTTTTTGTTAGTTGTATACATTTCATGATTTGTATATTTTATTGTAGAATGTAAGGCTTTCTTTTAACTGTTGTGGTTAGGTTTAGGTCCTTTGCCAAATGAAGCAGACTATGAAGAATTAGGAAGTGTAATGCATCCTGGGGTCTGTTCCTGGTAAAGGGGCCTAGGGTCTGGCTGGCAGCCAAGGAAGGACCTGGGGCTAGAGAGGAGCTTTTCAAGGCTTTACAGTACTAGGACTTTTCTGTGTCCTAGTATTGGAGTCTTGGTTTGCATCATCAGATTTTTTAGCAAATATCCTTTTATCTCCATCTGCAAGAATTTCAAATACCTTTGTAATATGTTTCCCTTTATGTGAAAGGCACAGGAAGATAGAATTTGAGACTTTTATTTAAGGTGATTGTTATGAAGTTCAGGAATCCTATGTGCTCAGTCTCTGCATGTGCCTATGGATTACACCAGCTGGCATATATTCAGCTAATTAATTTCTTTTGTGCGTACCTGGTTTTTGAGATAGGAATTTACAGTGCAGCCCAGGCTAACCTGGCACTGACCGTCTTCCTGCCTCTCTGTGAGGAGTTCTGGGGTTACAGGCATGAGCTCCCTGGCTAGCTTGGTTTGATAATGTCTAGGTCAAAACCACAAGATTTAAAGTTGAAGGCACAGTGCACAGATGCTTTCCTTCTTGAACATTGGGGAAAAAAGTTTATTTGCAGTGGGCTGATGAAATTTGCTTAAAATATTTGTTACTGGCTTAAGAGTTTGCTGAGCCAATAGAGAGAATTCAAGTGACAGAAAGGTGTGTTGATAGAGGCGGGCTGGGGGTGTATTGAGAGAGGTGAGATGGAGATATATTGAGAGAGGTGGAGTGGGGAGTGTATTTAGAGAGGTGGGGTGGGGGATGTGTTGAGAGAGGTGGAGTGGGGGATGTGTTGAGAGAGGTGGGGTGGGGGTGTATTGAGGGAAGAGTAGAATTGAATCCAACTCAGGTGATTCTAGCCCTGTTAACTGGCTCTGTTAAAATATTCTCCACACTTCCATGACACATCACCACCTTTTAGAACCCCTGACTTACTCCCACCCCCACCCCCGCGCCCAGGTCTCTGAGAACCTCTACAAGGCCTAGTAAGCCCTGGTATTGAGGAAAGCCAAACAAACCAATGTCAAGATCTGAGTTAAGCTCTATTTTAGCAGGCTTAAATTACAGCCATGGAAGGCAAATTCAGAACTGCTACATGTGTAAAGTGTTCCCCTTTATCATCTTAGGGCTCTCCTTCAGGTCTTCACAGGAGAGTGCATTTCAGGTTTTTGTTCAGCATATGAAAGGCTCAATTTCAAAGGCTGAGGTTTTCACATCCATGTCAACATCACAGGTTGAAATGTGACACTGGTACCTGACTGCATACTTTCTTTAAACCTGAGCCAGTAATACTGCAAACGTTAGGGGAGGCCCTCTTTCATCTCACACTTTAAAGTGCAGCTTGTTGATGTAACCCAGTTTCCAGTCTGCAGAGGTCATCCCATAATGTAGTGCAAGATGGGCTTCCCATCCATTCTGTTTGATGTTCTTTCCCTTCCGCTGGTTTCTGCCTCTGCTTTGTTTTGTAAAGTAAGTTTGGTGATAGTGATATTCTGTCTTTCCAATGTGTGATGATATGAATTCCCCTGACTCTCACCAACTGGCTTCTTAGACACTGCACTTACTTGTGTGAGGCTTCTACTGAAGCTATAATTATGAAGGTGATAATAGAAGAAAATACATTTTTATATCAAGGTCTTTGGATATGTTCTTTCAAAGAGTAAGTGATCAAATACTGAGATGCTAAACCTTGGATCCTGGCCCTCTGCAACCTTTGAGGCTGTGGAAGGTGTTTCACACTTTGCAATTGGTACGAAACCAGTATGGTTACTTCGGACTGCATCTGCACAAATTGAGGGTAAAGAGAAATGGATGGGAACAGTATAGGCAGGGGAAGGGTGTGGTTTCCCTGCCTGTGACCTGTTTCAGGGCCCTTGACAGAAAACACAAAATAAAATGAAAATCCTGAGCATCTTTGTCTCTGTCCTCAATAAAAAACCAAATTCAAGTACTGACTGGGACTAAAGCCTATTATTAGGATAATGAAGATGTCAAAGTTGTCTGGACATTGGGCTACTGAATAAGAATGATAAATACAAGTGCAATTTGGGCCACTGGTGACTTTGAAAAATACATGATTCAGTGTTTCCATTCATATGAATCCATCTTGTTTTTCAAGAACTGGATTGATTTTCTCTTTGTTTTGAATATCCCTCACTGACCCTTTTCCACAGAAACCCAGGATTAATACTGAAGGCTTTACCTAGGTTCTAACCAGCAGCTCCTGCTGTGACACCTCCTGCTATCTGCAGGGCTGGTTTCTTCTGAAAAGGAGAAACAGTAATAGCAGAGGTTACAGAACTTCAATTACAATGATCTAGGTGGTCACAGAAGTTTTGTTACTTCACCTTTTAAGGCTCCCTTCTTTCTGCAGATATTTACATTGCCAGACTGGTGGTAATGGTTAGGAGCTCCCTGGCCAGCCATAGCCCTTTCTAATATTTTTCAGTATTTCGTGAGGTATGAGTTCCATATTAATATAACTCCTTTTCAAGGGAGTTGAAACTGTGTTGACTTTAAGCCATTGTCAAGAGGAGCTTTCCCACGATAGCCCCTGAAAAGCCTGTCTCTGTCATTGGTCAGATGCTACATTTAACAGTTACATAATTTCCCTGGCAGGACCATGGAAGATCGCCAGGAAGGAAGGAGAGTGTGAAGTCCCAGTATCCTCTGAGTTGCCTTTGCTGACTGACAGGGAAAAGAAAAAGAACCTGAGCTATCTTTACCTCTTATCATATGCTCCTTAACAGAGCTAGTCTGCTTTTCTGTTTCACATTTAAAGAAGAGTTAAACAGCTAACAGGAAAACTAGCTCAAAGGATGCCTAAGCCTTCCTTTAGTCCATAGAGAAATTAGATTTTTTTCTTTCTACATATCAAAATGTCAAATCTGACAGCCTATGCCAGCATCCTTACTAAGGTTTGTAAAGCAGAAACATCTGTCTTTCTGGAAATACTGGGAAGCAAGGCAACTTTCACCCTTCCTGCCTGCCCCTCCCACAGGAAAGAGGCCATATCTGATTGCTTGATTAGGAAAAATAAGTGGCCTGTCTCCCACCCACTCCCACACCTCTGGTTGGCTCTTTTCAACCAGCTTGCTGGCAGGCTGCCAACAGAGCATGTTCTTCCTGTACTTCTGCCATGGGAGCACCTACAGTTCTGAGTGGTATAGAGAGACTGACTGTGACCTCTGATATTATACATGTCTGCTCCAGCTTTACTAGTATTGACATTAACCTGTTGATCCCCATGGGACCCCTCTCTGTCCCCCGAGTGTCTTCACTTCCCGGAAGCACCGTGGATCCTCTTACTGCAGAAATTGTCTTTCTACAGATGTTCATTTCTGTACAGATGCCTCACAGAGTACGGCATAATGACCTCAGACCAGGGGATGTAGATCCCAGGCACAGTAACCTAACAGAGATGCCCTCATCATTTCAGGGTGGATGTCTGCATTCAGAGGCAAGCTTCAGTCATCACAGACTCTGAACCCCACCCTTGTGTTGGCAAGGAGCAGGTTGCAAGGAACTCAGTCTGTCAGTTAAAATGAGAATTTCCATATTCCCATCTGGGGCTCAGACCCTGCATCTGAGTTCCAGATATGCTGCCCAGCTGCCTCCACCCAGCAACTCCTTTTAAGCACTAGGTTTTCTTGTGTTTGAAACTGAGCCCGACTTCCGTTTCCAATCCCAGCACTATCAGCCCCAAGGAGATTTTTGCCAAGTGGTTTTTTGTTTTTACTTCTTCAGTACTCCTCCAGTCAGTCAAGCAGAAGCCCAGCAATTTCTGATCTTCAGTTTCTTCCTCTTTCCATACACAATTCAGTAGTGAGTACTAGCATTTCTATGTTAACACAAAATTCCAATTCTCTGCCACCACATCACATTACATTCTACCTGAAACCTTTCTTACCCCCTGGTCTTCTTCCCATCATCATTCGTTTGTTTTAGAAAGCAGCAAAGCCCATAGAAATGTGACTGGACAGCCTGGTCCCTTTTTGCTTAAAACCTGTCAATACTGGGTCTACTTTGGTAAAGCAGCCAACATGCCCTTCTTCCTATGTCCTGTGAGACCAACAACACTGGGAACTGGCCCAGATCGTCTCAGACCTTCCCTCCCTGCCTGCTGCACCAGAAGGTGCCTTCATTTCTATTACTGTATTTGTCTAATCTTTCCAACTCAGGACCTTTCCCCGGGGGCTAATCTTCTCTTCTGTGTTTGTTCTCTCATCACTGATGGCTTTCTGTTTTGATTACTATCTGATTTTCCTAGAGTTTTTCCTCTACCTTTAATTCTGTCATTTTAGCTATAGTGCTGTATATCCATAGTTCTATCCTGCTTAGTGCTTTAAGTTACTCAGTCCCAGACCCATATATGAAGTTGTTTTCAATACTAAGTAATGAGTTTTGTATTTGATTAGCATACAAAGCTTGAAACAATCATTTAACCTAGCCTGAGGCAACGCAAACTGAGTGGTGCTGCCAGCTTAGAAATCAGGCATACTTACTTAACCAGCATAGTGAGTGACCTGGGCAAACTGCAAATCACCCTCTTCCTGGGAAGATTCCTCAGAACATACTTCCAGGGTTCAGTAGAGCAGAACTGGGTGCAGCTTGGACTTATAGACCTGTAGCCCCAGAACAGGCATAACAGGAACAGAGGGAAAGTGATGGTAACGGCCCCTCCCTGTTCTTTATTTAACTGGGAGCTGGAAAACTATCCAAAGGCTACGAGGTAGATCCTTGTGAAACGAAGGTACTTGTAGGAAAGAAAATGACAGAAGGACATATATCAGACATACTATGCGAATGAAAAAAGAGAAAGAAAGAAAGGAGGTATGGTGGAGGAGGAAGTTTATTGTAGATATATGGAAGAACAGTCAGAGACAGCAACATCTGGGGAGAGTTCAGAGTAGATGTGACTAGACTGACCTGAGCCATGTTGGGAGAGGGGGAGGGTAAGGAAGACAGGAGAGAGGGGAACCAGGTACTGCAGTCCAAAGAGAAAGGAGTGGGTAATCAAAATGTCTGGATTATATAGGGAAGAGCCTTTAGGGGGAAGGGCAGTCAAGCCCCTGGGCTGGAGAGTTCAGGGTAGAAGGTGGGGTAAGCTGTATCCTCACTCCCTCAGGTAGGGACTGAGGGACACTGGAAGAACCTGGTGGCCAGGTTCACTTTATATGGTAAATAGACAGCTCAGCTGTTTGTCTAGTATTTGAAACTTAACACTGTGTATCTGGCCCAGTGGTGAATGACAGCCATCACTTTCCATTTTAATCTCTTCAGGACTGTGACCTGTGTGTCACTGCAGGCAGCACTCCACATTTCAGAGAATTGTACACACTGAGAACATCCTGTGGGACAATCCAAAGCTTATTACTGCTACCGCTATTACCGCTGTAGACAGACCACAGGAACTGTTCAACCCTGGAAAGAAAGCAAAGTGAGCAAAGCTCTTCCTGAAGGAGTCTTCTGAGTCATGCTCTGCTCTGCTCCCAGCCTACATGGAGGACACAGAGACACGTGGTGGTGACATCTCCTGCTCAGTTTCATGCATCTGCAAAATAGAATCCTGACAACTCAAGGCACTGGCAGAAGATCTTAGTACACTAAGTATAACTTTGCAACTCTTCCCCACTCTGCATGTTCCCTTAAAAAAAGAGAATTCCATCTACAACCATCTAGAGGTCTCTATTTTAAAGCATATTTTACCAAGACTATGAAAATGTAAAAACATAATACTGGCTATGATAAAAAATTGGAAGTACAGGCAATTTTGAAAATGAGAATAAAATCATCTCTATTTCCCTCAGTACTAAGCACTCAGAGCATTTCATTTTGGTATGTTTTTACTAAGAGTTTTGAACCTGGATTTGAGATTATTTTATGTTTTACATATATAACTATTTGTATTTTAATATTTTCCTAGTATTATATTATTTTAATTTTATATTATAACATTTTTCTCACATATCAATCACTCTTCAATAAGCTTTTTATAATTTAATATTTAATTATATGGATACATGCTGATTTGGCTGTTTATACTACTGTTGCAAATAGAATTTATTGTAATATTTAAATTATTTAAAAATAAATTTTATGTGTGCCTTTTGTAAATAGCACACACTTGTGAGTTGAATGTGTCCCTTTGAAAGATGTGTTTAACTCCTGTTTTTGTAATAGCATTTTTTCTTTTTTTATTATTATGAATAAAGTCATATTTTTTATCCATGTATCCCCTTGTTCAAACTCCCTTCCCCCTCCCACCCCTTCCAGTCACTCTCTCTTCTCCACATCACTTTATCTCCTCCCCAGCAAGGGCAGGAAGTCCCAATGTCACAAGGTGGCTTAGTTAAGCATCTACTCCAGGCAGATCTGCTTTCCTCACCCCAACATCAAGACTGGGTCAGGTGTTCCTCTGGAGGGAATGGGCTCTAAGGTGCTGGTCCAAGGTGTTTCAGATCCCAAGCCGTTCCTAGTTGTGGTTTTGGTTTGCAGCTTGGACATGCTTTGCTTTTTGTTTAAAGTCCAATAATGAGTGAGTACATCCCCTGCTTATCTTTCTGGGTTTGTGATACCTCGCTCAGGAGGATATTCTCCAAATCCATCCATTTGCCTGCAAATTTTAGGATATCATTTTTTCTTACTGCTGAGTAGTACTCCATTATGTAGATGTACTACAGTTTGTTAATCCATTCTTCAGTTAAGGGGCATCTAGATTGTTTCCAGGTTCTTGCTATTATGAGTAATGCTGCTATGAACATAGTTGAGCTAATGCCTTTGGAATGTGAATGTGCATCTTTAGGGTATACACCCAGTAGTGGTATTGCTGGGTCCTTGGGGAGACAGATTCCCAGTTTCCTGAGAAACTACCTTACTGCATTCCAGAGTGGCTGACTGGCATTAACATGATCTAATTTGAAAGTAGTCTGTAGATACAGTTGAGTAGAGATGAGATCATATTGAATAGGGGCTGGCCCTAAATTCAGTATCTATAAGAAAATGTTAGGAAATAGTCACACATAAAGAAGAAGCCTATGTGAAGTTGGACCAGGAATGGGGGTGAGGCAACTACAAGAAAAATATGGTCAGTGACCACTGGCTCATAAAAAAAAAGGCTAAGAAAACTCCCTTCCCGGGGTCTTGGAATCTAGAAGTAGGTTCTTTCCTGACACCTTGAGTTCTGAACTCTGATCTCTATAACTGTGAAGACACAGGTCTGTTGTTTAAGCCACTGAACCTGTGGAAACTGATTATACCAGCCTGAGGAAACTAATTTAAGAGAAGTATTTTGTTCTTTAAACAAATTTAAAAAATTTGTTTATCACAAAGTCAGATATCTTAATCATTTTAATCTACTACTGTTTTAATAGAATTGATAGTAACATTTTTTGATAATTTACTTACCACTTTTGTCATTTTGATTGTGTTTTCTTTGGGGTTTTGAAATGGGAGCTTAAATTATTACATTTTTCAGAACCATTCTTTGAAGGCTGTTTGCTAATTACTAGATTTAAGACAATAATAGCCTTTTTTTTTTTTTTTTTTTTTTGAGTTGCCTATCATAAGACTGGAGTTGAGCAAATCAGGTTTCTCCCACTTTCCCATTCTAGTTTAAAGTACAGGGCTGTAAAGTACCATATATTTATATGTGCAGTGCCACTGTGATAGACTTTACATATTGTGTGTCTTCTTTGCAGGTGAACAGACAGGTATTAAAAATACTTTTGACAAAGATGCTTTGTAACTTAAGTAAGGGGCTGCTGTTTCTCAGCTCTGATCCTTATTGCTATTGCAGGCCTTTGAAGTAAATTCTGGGTTTTGAGACCTAATCAGTATCAAGTTATACATATTACATCAATCATATCTTCTGGTGGTTTTAGATAAAGGGATTAATTGATTCCCGGATTTCTAAAGTGAGTCATAGAGATGGGTATGATTAGTGCATGTATGATGCTCTTGCTCAAATCTGAAGAATCTTTCATCTCAAGGCCAAGACTAATTTTTAGTTAATTTAAAAGAAGTTATTCAGTAGTAATTTTAAAACACTAAGAGATGCAAATGTTAATGCTCTACTGCTGATCCTTTATTTTTTATTCAGAAGAAATGTGTTATTATTGGTAATTTATTGTTACATAGCAAATTGCTCCTAATTGTAGTTAGCTTGGAATGACAAATACTTATTCTCTTAGCTTTTGTGTTAGCTATTACTTGGGTACTTTTAACACAAGGTCCTTAGGAAGAATGCAAAGTCTAGACTTATGTTCTCTTCTGAAGACCATACTGTGTGGACTGTGTAAATTAAGTTCATTTTCTGACAGCATTTTGGACTAAGAGCATTAGTTCTTCCAAGGACCATAGACAGTAGCATCTCTCAATTCCGTGGTTTGCAGACCACTCAGTGAGCTTGATTATAACACAGCAGTGGGAAATCTCCAGATGAGGGAGAAAATATGACAGAAGATAGGAGGCCGTCTTCAGTGCAATATTCTTGAGTATAATACTCTGTTGCCTTGGCTACTTTGTATTTATTATAGGGGGCTAAGTTGAATCCAGACACAATAGTATACACAGTAAGGAGAATAACTAGATGCTAATGTGGAGACTGAACTCTTGCTCATATTCGCAAACATCCTTTCTTATCCTTCAGCCTGTTCTTTCTCTAGGATTATCTTTTTTCTCTATAGATGCATCACTTTGTCCTTGTTTGAGGAAACCAAATACTTCCTTGAAATCTCAGTCCAGAAGTAGATCAAATTGTTAAAGGTTTTATTTTTCCTTGTTTTCCGTACATTATATCTTCTTTATTTTTCTGCAAACTGTTTTCTTTATTTAGGCTTGTCTCTAGTCAATATTTTTTAACAAATGAAACTAGATTGTGTAACCTTAACATTCTCAGGGTGTGTAATTGTCAGAGCTGATCCAGATTTGATGTCTATATCCTAATGTACTGATGCTACAGGGTCTCTCTATCTTATAGATAGAACTTGCTTCTATTCTGACTTCTTATTTCTCTGGTTTGATTATTAAATACAAGAAAAAATACAGCATTAACACTAAGACTGTGTCTATACCCTCTTTCCAAAATCTACTTTTTTGCTTCTAATACCTAATATCTCCATTCCCTATATTTACTATTCAGTGGCTTCCTGCTTTTTTTGTCTGTATATTCAAATAGAATATTGTAAGATGTTAGGGAATGGATGGATCTTGGTCTAGTTTCAATTTGTAATTATGGTTTGTTTTCTTAAATTTTTAGCATTGGCTTTAAGTCATTTTTTATTTTTTTCTACATCTTGTGGATATTTCAAATAAGAAGTTAGAGGCATTTCATTGGTAGCTCCTTCATGATATTCTTTAGAAAAAAATAAAATCTGTATGTTGTGGGGCTACATGGGATCTCTGTAAACAATTTGATTATTTCACTTTTGCTTTGAGAGACTCCTCAATGTTCCTTGTATCAACTTACTATGAAATATTTGATCTTCAAAATTTTATATCTGATTCAATCCCCAGCACAACACCCACAAAATAAAATTCAGTAACCTCATCTCTCATCTGCATAATCTCCAGACTCCTCCCTCACATGGTATTCTAAGGCCCTGTGCTTTGATTAGGGACATTCCCTTCATTCTTCAGTTTTCTTTTCCTTAATTACCTTGAAGATGCCTTTCCAGCTTTTTAGACTCAACTGGAGCTTCATCTTCCCTGGGAATAGCAACCTTAATCATTCCATCTTCAAACCTCTGCTAAGCACCGTGTACACACAACTATACTTTTACTTTCCCATGGCTATGTGAAGGAAGATTCTAATTTACTTCTGTATCCCTAAAATCTCATGCAATGAGTGGTACATATCAATGCACTTAAAAATGGTCATTGATTTAAAGAAACATTAACTATATATTTCTTTTTGTTCCTAGTAAGATAAAAGGCATGAATGTAGGTCTAACTCTTTGGTGGTCTCTCTTAGCTCTTAAGGATTTGCAACCTAAGTTCCATGTTTCTTTTTAAAGATTTATTTTATTCTTAATTGTGTGTGTGTGTATATATATATATATATATATATATATATATATATATATATCTGTCTGTCTGTCTGTGTGTGGGCATGTACATGTGAGTACAGTTGCTGGCAGAAGCTGGAGCTAGCATATTCGTCTGAGCTGGAGTTACAGATGATTCTGAGCTGCTAGACCTAGGTGCTGGTGACCGAACTTGTATTCTCTGCAAGAGCCTTATCAACACTTAACTTCTAGGACAATTTTCTAGCCTCTGTATTTATTTCCCTTTAAAAATAAAAGGCCCTTATCTTATGGAAAATGAGAAGTTCCTAAAGTCATTGGCCATTATCTCCATCCTGTGTGATTTGGGTCCATTAGCCTTTCTTTGGGGATCAGTGATTTAGTATAGGACTGACCTTGCTCTTACATGCATATTTCTGCATGTACTTAAAAAACTGAATCCAGCAACACTCAATCCTTTTCTCATTTTGTCAATTTTCAGCCATTCTTTTCAGAATTGGTAAGATTTCCTTTGAATTGCATGGAACATTAACACTGGTTCTGATAGGCCATAAATTTCAAAGAAAACCATTTACTTTGGTGGGTGTCCCACTTTATGTGTGTAAAGATACATTGACTCACATAGTCAAAGAAAAGTAGTGTTTCCCCTTTTTTGATTGTTAAAACTAGTTCCTATGGAAATGGTTTAGTTGTTGCTGATAGTATTATGGGCTCCTACATAACACAGAAACAACTGTGTGGCTGCTGTTAAAATAAAGAGCTTGCTTTTTGCTACTAGAAGCATATGGTTAAACAATAGCAACATTTTTATGTTTTTTTTAAAAAAAAGACAGTTTGACTACACAGAAAGAAATCAACAGAATTTGTTTTGCAGAATATAATCATTTATTTTTCCATGAGGTATCAATATCCTACCAACACTGAACAATATTGACCCACGTTTTCAAAGTTTAATGTTTAACTAAGATGCTAATAACTTTAGCATCAGGAAAATGGATAATGCAAATTAGGCTGAAAAACAGTCTTGACTGTTGTCATTTATGAGAAGAAAAAGTCTAAGAACTGGAGCAAAAAAAACAAGTGTTTCTAATTGCAGTGCAGCCCACGAGCTTACACACCCTATAATGAGAAAGCTCCTTCCTAGCTGCCAAAATCTGCTATTCAATCTGCCTGGTAGTTGATTTCATTATTATACTTTGATGTGTCCTTGACAAGCTTCAGCATACAAAAATCTCAACACCTTTTCCTAAGCCTCTGGAATACCAGAGCATCATAGAGGGATGGCAAAGGCCTGACTCTGGCTTTGTATTATTTGCATAGATGGATTGTTTATAAGCAGCACACTGTAAGGAGAGAAAGGACTTAAAGACATCAAGCTTCCCTTGTGTTACATGCTGTTCAAATGTGGCTTCCAGTTTGCCCATCTTCCTCCCATAAAGGCTTTACACTCTAAAGACAGCCCTTGGGGAGTTTCCCACTGAAGTCAACAACTCTCTTTTCTTCTGTCAACTGTAATGAATTGTTCTAACACTTTGGGGCCATGGCCTGCACTTCATCTTCCTTAGATGTCAGCTATCTCTTTGGACAGCACACGACTCTCTTTCCTCTAACTTATCTTCACAGATTTCCTCCTGTACCCAGACTCAAGTGGAGAAAGATCCTTAAATTGGAAGACATTCAATATTACTGTCAACTTGAGATATATTGGTAACATAGGTAGAACATGCAGAAATTTAATAAAAACAATTAATGCAAAGGTGCCCTGCCTGTGTCTCAGCTTCTGGGCATTGGTGTCAATTTGACACTAGTGTTTAGTTCAAGTTTCTTGTGAGAGATCATAACCCGCTTCTCCAAAGTGGACTCTTCCCTTCAGGATTATCTCCAGCTGTACTACATTTCCCTTTGAAGCAGAATTTTGTTTTCTACTCTGAGTGAAGCATTAGTATATAGACTTTTGTGTTGTTAGAATGCTCACAAAGATTATAAAATGTTGGGTCTAGTATGTCCTCCAGCCCCAGGACCCGTGGTTAACATGGCTTTGGAAGATCAAAATGATCAAAATAATCTACTGCTGACTATTTTTGGAGAGATTCTGGGCAACAGTGGTGAAACCATAGGCTTTAAATTGACACATTAATAAAAATATATGTCAAGTGATGTATTTCATCAACTGTATTTAATGACAACAATAAACTTCTTTTGAGATTTCTTGTGGAGAAAACGCTTAAATTCATGGGTATATTTGATTTCTTCTATTCTCCTGTGCCATACTACTGCTATTTTATGTGGTAGGCCATAGAGGCTTCCTGGTTTCGTTATATTTGCCAACAAAATATTGCTTTTATAAAAAGCAAGTGGCTAATAAATAATAGAGGGGGGAGAAACTGGGGGGTTATGGGAGGGGCAAGAGCTTTGGTTGAAGACCTTAGGCTTTCTTAGTATCTATGACAACCTTATGCCAAAGTAATGCTTATTCTCTCAGTCCATTTCCTTCCCTCCCCTCCTATTCCCTCCCAACACCCCTTGTCTTCCCCTCTCCTCTCTTCCCGTCCCCCCTCTCTTTTAAGACACAAAATAATCTGAGTATCTAAGTCTGATCCCAATACACAAAAACTTCCAAAAAGAATATTCATCCTCAAAGGACATTCCAAAGTCTGCAGCAGTAGCTGTTGGTGGGCAAATGATAGACACTACTTATAAATAAAATAGTAATAATCTGGGTGGAAACAAGAAACAAATACATTTATTAGCTAGAAGTTGCCCATTTGCATTCCATATTAACTGCTGTTCCTAGGGTAGTTTCTCTTGGTTTCTTTCTTTTTTTTTAAAAAAAAAAGAAGGTAATTAAATCAACTATCCTAAGAAAACTTCCCACAGCCTCATGTGTAAGCAATTCCAGCTGTTTAACTACTTCCCTGCAGTAATTGGTTAGCGTTTCCCTTTGACTGAGTTGACCTTCCTTATAACCTATTCCTATCTCAAAGTAAGTTAGATGCTAGCTTCCAGACTGAAATCAAATTTGGACCCCAAAATAAGGCATGTATGCAAACTGAAACATCCAGTTTAATTTACACTGTCCTCAGAAGTCAAAAGGAAGGAAGTATTGATACGATCCGAAGCACCAAGGCTCCAACCCCACTGCTTGGTATGTTCCTATGGCTCAGCCCCCTTCCAGGAAAGGTGCTCAGCTGGGACTTTCTTGGCTTGGAGTCATTTTGTTGCTGTTAACATTTCATTCACACATCATTAGCTGAAGCCTCAGTAACAGAGATGCACTGCTCTTGTCATAGCAGAAGTATGCTTCATGCACCTGCAGTTTGAAGTTTTGGTTGAGGGAATAGACTGAAATGAACAAAGAGATTGACGCTATTTACATTTTTGGGATCCACCTGCTGTGGTATATTTTTGTTGGACAGAATAGCTAGAGTTGTGTTTATAGTTTCAAGGAAAGAATACATTAGGGGTTACATGGTTTTAATACTCTATTTTTCCTTAAAGACATAAGTTAAATTTTCATAGGAATAATCACATATGTATAACTGTTATAGTTTTTGTTGAAACATAGTTGTACATACATATCACATTTTTGTTACATTTGTTAAGTAAGGAAAGAATAATTTCCCTTGTTCTTTCTGGCCCAGGCATGATTTATCTTGCCAGTAGTATGTCATATCTGTGCTATTTGTTATTAACAATGATGTCAGAATAAATGTCTACCAAATTTATAAATTCAGTTATTAGATTCTGCTTAAATATCAGGGGGCTATTTAGTTAGATACTATTACATTTAATTAATTGTACATGAAACAGATTTAACAATCTTTATTTTCTAGATGAAAACCTTAAAGATAAATCTTTCAGTGAAGTACTTCTAGTTTTTCCATAACAGACCTAAGATTAAAACCTCAATTGTTGGACACCAAATCCAGTTATACACTGAGCAAGGGCATTGCTAATAAAAACGCTAATGTTTAAGAATGATAGCCAAATAATTGTCCCATTGTAGCAGGAGCCAAACCTTTATTTTAATCAGACCCATCTACGTATGACTTCTATGTTTCCCTGTAGATGGCATGTTGCTTATTTCTAGTATTTATATGTCAGCATGTACATTTGAACTGTGACCTCTATGTTAAGGGGTTTCATTTCACAGAGAGAAAACATGTGATAGTCATTCTTAAATTTTGCAATTACCATTTTTCACTGTTTTGTTCAACCCTCTCCTGTTCTCCCATTTTTTAGTATCGTTTTGGATAACCTCGTAACCCTTAGTGATAGATCAACTACAACTTTTTCCTTAGAGTAAGTATATAGGAAGCCTGCCCCTGACTTGCCTTCTTTCCATCCCCTTTGGCACTTACATTCTTTTCTGTGATATCCAGGAAGGGAAATAGTGAAGATGTTTGCTTAGTACTCTGGTTGCTAGTGATGAAAGAGACCTTGGCATGAGACGACCTAGCCCTACCTGATTCTGTGAGGGGAATGACTTGGGGCACTTTATTTTATCATCTTTCAGTGAGGCCCTTCTTGTAGGGAAGCTGTTTGCCCTTCTGTTGGCTACTCCTATTAGAAAACTCTGTACGCTACAGTGTGTAAAGTGGCTTAATGCTTGGCTTCTTGGCTTTGGCGGAGTCCTACCATCTTTGCTTGGCTTGCGAATTTTGTACTTCATTATGTGAAGCAACAGAAAATTCCTTTTATATCCTTTGAGGTCTGGAGTAACAGAGCTGGTATGTAATTTGGCTCACATCTCACCACTGCATAGATGACTATAATTGTTTCTTGGGTCTTTTGGTGTGGCTACTCTAGTGTGGCTCTCACTCTTGGAAGTTTGTAGCCTAGAATTTAGCCCAGTTCTGGATGTTTCTAGATATCTTTATAAATATATCCACATATCAAGAAACAGACCAGGCAATAGTTCTCTAATATTATTTATACTGTTAAACTTTACCTTCAAAAATAGTGATTCATTTAAAAATAGTAATGTGTTATGAAGTCTCTCTGGGTTAGGAATTTTGAATAGCCTTTGCCAGAGACTCTAGCTCAGGATTCTCCTGAAGTTACATTTAGATTTGACCTGGAATTTAGTCTTCTGAGAGCTTCACTGAATCTGAGTGCCAAATTAATAAGATCTTTTCCTTACAAGAGGAAGAATCTAAGAATTCAAGCTGAAGTTCACATGCCCTTTGGCCTCAGCTCAAAGTTACCCATTGTCACTTTCGTGCTCTTCCTCGTGTTTCAAACAATATCTCTAATTCAGAATGAGAATATACAGAGATGTGAGTACCAGGAAGAGAGGATTGTTAGGTGTTCTAGTGAAGGCTAGTCACCAGAGCGGGACTTCAGATTCCTGAAGCATACTTGAAATAAAATAAACAGTAATAGCCAGGCTACTCTGCTTGTATGCAAGCATCATCCCTGCAAGTGACTGAGAGCATCCTAAGTCACTTAGCCTGACTAAGGCTCTGCTTCCATTGGCTCTTTGTTTAGATAAATTGTTCCATTTGTGGAGACAAACACTCACCTTTTTCTCTTCTTACACATTTCCTAATAAAAACTAGGAAGGTAACGTAATAGTGTGAGGTAATAGTAAAGCCAGTCTTCCCTGGAGAAGCTTTCATGTATTAGTCCTGAAGCAGCATTCATTGCTACTGTTCCTATTTCATTGGTTGAAATTTAGTCATATACCTCTACCTAATTTATTTGGGGTGACTAATGTGGTCCACAAATTAGACAGTTTTAAGCAAGAAAGAGGGGCAGGAACACTTTGTAAACAGCCAGCTACATTTTTCATTGGATAAGATCACAAATGTAACAACACACAAGCACACACACACACACACACACACACACACACACACACATGCAAACACATGCACACGTACACATATACACATACATGGGGAGGGGAGACATGCGGGGAGCTTGATTCATGAAGGGTTGGGTGACATTTGCTAGTTGTTAATGCTGAGCAGCAAGAATTACATGAGCTTGTGGGTCACTTAGTTCAAGCCTCAGAGTCAGTCCTGACACTCACCTTCTGAGGGCGCCGTCTCCCCTCCCTTCCTCTTCTGTTACCTTATTCTTAGCCAGTTTTCAGCCTTCCTCTCCTTTGCTCACTATCCTTCCCTGTCGGCATCTCAACTCCCGTCCAGTATAAACTTTTTTTCGCTGTAAGTACAACCTGCCAGTCCTCTAAAAACACTGTCTGTCCAATTAGGCTGCCAGTTAACAGATGTATTTGTCCTACCCTGCTTATCTCAGAATAAGAAGACCAGATAGAAATCTTTGCTTTGTTTTCTGATGCCAAATTGTCTTTTTTCCCCCTAACTTTTATGTGCATGACATCAGTCTTTACTAACCTTAGCATTCCATATTGCCATCTGTTGGCCTCCTGGCCTCTCTTATTTATTGAAGATGCAAGCATTTCAGTCTTTGTCTCATTCTTGACTGCTTTTTCTTTTATTCTTAGTAATTTCCACATTCAAGCAGATAATTTAAAAAATACCCAAGCTCCACAGTGTCTACTCACTCTGTTGTGGAGGATCCTCTCAACTGCCACATGTTGGCAACACAGTCAGAATGATCTTAGATACTGTAGCTGCTGATTATTGTCCCACTTCACAAATTCCGACTTGACAGAGACACTCTTCTCTTTTGTCCCAGGTTTCCCTGGCTCTGCCTCACCTCCCCTAGTTCTCCTTGTGAAAGAACTGTCACTCATCTTTAACTTCACCCTCTGCAGTGACTCCTTATTATCCTAGCTCGCTCACTTCCCTGCCCCAGGTCTGGACTCTTTGTCTGTCACTGGAACCGTTTTCATTCTTTATGCACCCTCTTCAGTCGGAGATTATGACTTGGCTTGCTAGAACTAGCCATGTGGTTATCCTATCTTTATTTTGAAGCTGAGTATTCAAGATGGAAAAACATACATTATCTACTTATGTTCCAGGGCAGAGTGATTGCTTACAAAGGCAACCTTTTCACTGTTAGGATTTGGTTCTTGTCATTATCCTCTATCTGTCTAGTATCAGTGAGTTTATCTTTTGCCCCCATTGGCAAAAACACTCTAATATTATCCATCTTAAAACAAATAAAATAAAATAAAAATAAAAAATTCTAAAGTCTTCACTTCCTGTCTCTTTTTTTAAAGACAAGTTCCTTGAAAACATCACAGGCCTCTTCTATACTCTCATTGTTTTCCACAGGCTACTGAGGGTGAGATTTGACCTGCCAAAATCCACTGTAACAGCTTATAGTAAATCTTCCCTGGCATGTATCTTGTCAGTATGTGGTTATTCTTTCCAATATTCAGCCCCTCAGTAGTATCCAGAGACAAAGCTCTTTGCTTGGGTTTATTTCCTCTGTATTATTATTTTATTGTTATTCTTTGACAATGCCATACTTTTTGTTTTTAAAAGTAATTTATTTATATTTTATGTATATTGGTGTTCTGCCAGCATGTATGTCTGTGGGAAGGTGTCAGATTTCTGGAACAGAAGTTATAGACAGTTGTGAGCTGCTATGTGGGTGCTGGGACTTGAACCTTCTGTAAGAGTAGCCCCCACTCCTAACCATTGAGCCATCCCTCCAGCCCCAACAATGACATGCTTCTGTGAAGTGAACTGTGGTTGGTTTTACTCGGGATTACCTACTCTCATCTCCCTCCTTTTCCTACTAAAATCTCCCTCTGACTTTGTGTGAATGGCTTTTGTGTGTGTGTGTGTGTGTGTGTGTGTGTGTGTGTGTGTGTACTCACGGAGCTTACTTATAGTTACTTGCATGAGCATGGGCTGTGGATTATTTGCTGGTGCACAGGAAGCTTACAAGTGGCTGTACCACTGAAGAAGATGACACACCCTCTCCAGCAACCATTAACTGACCGTAGAACCCCAGGGAGAGGTGGGGCCTCGTGAGTACCTCTTCTATGCCTTATGGAGTATTGACCATCTCAATCTTGTGAGGGTGATCATACCTACAATGAGTTCTGAGTGCAAGGTCTGCCAAGTCCAGAAGACACTGCATGGCAGTACTTCTCTCCTTGCTCTGGCTTTTACATTCTTTCTGTCTGCTATGCCTGAGCCTTGGCAAGAATTGGTGTGACATAGGGTTGAACAGTGAGTGGAAATTTGTGTCATTGAGACAATAATGCAGAATTCAAAGGGGATGGGATTACCACATCAGTAATTTTGGATTTGAAACATAGAAAACTGGAAAACTTCAGAGCTTTCAATGACACCAGCAAGAGTATCCAGTGGCAGCATACTAATATACTAGTGTAACTCTACCCTATAAAGAATGACTGGTCTCCCCCTCTGAAAGAGAAATAAAAAGCTAGCAAATCATAATATTTTGATAAATTGTTAAATGTAATTTTTTAAACTCACTTTTGCTTGATTGTAGGATTTACATATTTTGAAAAAACAAACTTTTTTCTTTTTTTATTATTATTATTATGAACAAAGAAGTCACACTTTCTATCCTGTATATCCTTATTCAAGGTCCTTTCCTCATCCCAACACATCAGGTCATTCTCTCTTCTCCACAACTGCCCACCCCCAGGGGAGGCAGCAGGTGGTCCCAAGTTCCCACTGTCCCAATATTGCTTAGTTCAGCCTCCACTCCTGGCAGATCCAGTTTTCTCCCCCCAACCTCAAGACTGAGTCAGGTGTTCCTCTAGGGGAAATGGGATCCGAGGAGTCAGTCCAAGATGTTTCTGATCCCAAGCTGTTCAGTGGTTGTGGCTTGCAGCTTGGGCATGCTTTGCTTTTTTCTTGTTTGTTTGTTTGTTTAGAGCCCACTAATGACTGAGTACATCCCCAGCTTATCTTTCTGGGTTTGTGGTACCTTGCTCAGGAGGATATTCTCCAAATCCATCCATTTGCCTGCAAATTTTAGGATATCATTTTTCCTTACTGCTGAGTAGTACTCCATTGTGTAGATGTACCACAGTTTGTTAATCCATTCTTCAGTTGAGGAACATCTAGGTTGTTTCCAGATTCTTGCTATTACAAATAACGCTGCTATGAACATAGTTGAGCTAATGCCTTTGGAGTATGACTGTGCATCTTTAGGGTATACACCCAGAAGTGGTATTGCTGGGTCCTTGGGGAGATTGATTCTCAATTTTCTGAGAAACCACTATACTGCATTCCAAAGTGGCTGAACAAGCTTACACTCCCACCAACAATGGAGGAGTGTTCCCCTTGCTCTACATCCTCTCCAGCATAGGCTGTCCTCTGTGTCTTTTATCTTAGCCAATCTAACAGGTGTCAGGTGGTATCTCAAAGTTGTTTTGATTTGCATTTCTCTGATGGCTAAAGATGAAGAGCACTTTTTCAGGTGCCTTTCAGCCATTCGTAATTCTTCTGCTGAGAATTCCCCTTTTAGATCTGAACTCCATTTTTTGATTGGGTTATTCAAGGTTTTGGGCTCTAGATTCTTGAGTTCTTTATATATCTTAGAGAAAAAAGAAAGCATACCTAGAGAAAATTAAGTATCCATTTAAGGCTATAGGAAGGAGTTATCAAATGATTAGACACATAACACAAGAATTCATATATAGGATGTAGATTGGTACCAATAGTTCAGAGATGACACACACACACACCAGACTGCAAAGAATGGATGGAACATGCTTGCTTATAAACTCTTTAGACATAGAGCAGAAAATCAAATTTTTTTTGCTTGTTCTTTTTATTTATGAACCAACAGCCACATCAGGGAGCCCCAGGGCACTTTCAGAGCATGGACAGCCTTAGTCTTTTGTCTTAACAGTGCTGAAAGAATTGGTTTCAAACTTTTGCTCATGTTTTTCTCTATAGCCTTTTCCTAACTTAGAGAAAGAAGAGAAACACACCTCACTGTGCTTTGAACCATATCATGGGAACTGTTATAATTTAGTAAGGATTATTAACTGTTAGGGATAGTAAATATTAGAAGTAATAGCATCATGATAGCTTAGTCTATAGAGTCAGACACAAAACTACCCAGATATACAGAGCTTTTAATCAACTATCACAGCACTTTCAGAGTAAAGCCAGAGACAGAAAATATCTGAGGTTAATCTTTATCTAGAATCCTTTAATAAATAAATCATCTCAAGTGGGAAAAAAAGAAAAAACAAATTTTGAGGGGAAAAGATTTATAAATGTATTATTTACTTTTAAAACCATTCAGACAAATTATTTTTGAGATTTTTATTGAAATTCTGTTTCTGATGTCAGTCCACTTGTCTATATCACTTATCAATTATCTTCTTTTTTAATATGTATAACAAATTGTGTGTATGCATGTGTGTATATTTATATGTATGCATGTATGTGCACATGTTAGTGTATGCATGTGTTAGTGTGTGTGCATGTGTGTGTTTGAGTGTGTATGAGTGTGTCTGTGTTATTGTGTGTATTTGCATATAAATGTTCTCTTGACCCCAAATTTTCTCAGAGGTCTTTTGTACGTAGAGCTTTCTCTTGTCTGTGTATTTATTTATACATATCATGCTTATAACCAATATTCTCTTTCTAGTGTCTGCCCACCAATTTGTTGTCGATAGATAGTTTCAAGAGTGTTCCTGTTGGAATAGAGGAATCTACATTTTACCAAGTCCTATACATGAGAAACATAACAGATAGAACCTTATTCTTCAAAGTGTGATCTATGGTCCAAGAATATTGGCATCTTCTATGATTTTGTTAGTAATGAAAATTCTTCATTATTAAATGTGGTTTGAATTGTGTCTTCCAAAATTCATATGTTGAAACTCAGAAGTACTACGTAATATGGCTTTATTTGGAGACTGAATATCTTAATCTAGGAAATGAGTTCATTAGTATGGCCTGATCTATTTATAAAGGGAAAGATTCAACACAGTCACACATAGAAGTCAGGTTGCCATCTCTAAGCCCTCAGACAGATAAAACTCAGACAATGCCGTTAAATCTGGATTTCTAGTCTCCTGAGCTGTTGTTTTAATTTCTGTCTTTAAGCCATCTTTCTCTTTCACAGCACTTTGCTATAGCAACCATGGTAAACTTACACAGCCACAGAGGGCTATGGATCATAATCTGCACTTTAAAAACAACTCCAGGTTCTTTTCATGCTTCTTGAAGTTTGGAAACATTGAATTAAAAATATTTTCTAAAGTAAGAAGGAAAGTTTGCTCAATTAGTGGCCAGCAATAACCAGAATTTACTATGTTATCTCTCAACCTGGTTACCATTTGTAATCACCTCAATGCACTTTCAAATAATATGAGTGTTAGAGGTTCAGCAGAGCATTGGAAGTAGAAGCATTTGAAGATGAGTCCTGTTATCACCAAGCTTCCCATGATCACTAACTAGGCAGCCAGGGATGAAAACTACTGATTTATGAGACTGAAAAGTTCTGTTATGTGGGCCCTGAATGACGTGGAGAGCTCCCCATATGTTTGTTTCTGTCCTTGGATGGTTTCCTTTAAGGTGACACAACTGCTGCTAGCAGTAATTATGGCCACACATTTCTTCAGCCACCTCCAGGGGAGAAAGAGGCAACTTTGTTTTAGTATGCTAGTATTTGCTGAAGATACTGCTTATCCCTGAAGCTGATCTAGGCCTGGACATCATGAGGTACTGAAAAACCTGTGTCTGGTTTGCATGCTCATTCACAAATATGAAAGCAAGGAGCCTTGAATACCCCCGGAGTCAGTAAGTTCCACTTACAAAACTGTAGGCAATGACTCCCTCTAATATGGCCAGACATTTACCAAGTAAAAATGGATTATGCAACCTCTTGATTTCTAGGTGTAATCAGTATATCTTAAAACTGCATTTATTTATAAAACAAGAAAGTATATAAGGGAGATGATTGGGGAGAAGGAAAATAACCAAGAGAAGAAAAAGGGAAGAAAGGAAATGAATAAGGAAGAAAGGAGAAACCATGAGTGGAGGGATGCTACACTGGATTATACAGGCAAGGAAGAGCCTGGGGCAGTGACATCTCATCTAGGCTGAAGAGGAAGAGGGAAACCTTCCTGGGAAAGGCTTAGGCATAGGAATGACAGACTTAAAGCCCTCATATGGATAAATGTAGTGTTTTGTGTTTCAGGGAGTTCACAGTGGCTAAGGAACAAATGCCTGGAGGAAATGAGAGGTGATTTCGTGTAGAGGGTTGTAGGCTAAGATAAGGACTTAAATATTATTCTGAGTTCAGCGGACACCATAGAAATTTTTGATCATCATAATCTGAGGATTTTAATTTAAAACAATGTTTAACTTGCATATAAGTCTGTGCACCAGGTGCATGAACTACCCAAGGAGGCCAGAAGAGGGCATTGATCCTTTGGGTCTGGAGTTATAACTGGTTTTGAGCTGATAGTGTGGGTGCTTGAATTTGAACCAGGTCTTCTGTTAGAAAATCCAGTGCTCTTAGCTTCTGATCCATCTCTCTAGCCCTCCCACCACCCAATGTTTCTGCTTTTATAAAGAAAATTCTAGGACTGGAGAGCTAGTTTAGTCCATAAAGTACTTCTTACATAATCATAAAAGCTCATTTTCAATCTTCAGTATTTACAAAGAAGACATGGTATTGATTGTGTGTACTTCTAATTTCTTCACTGGAGAAGTGGAGACACTAGCCAGGCCCACTAAGATAAGCAGTGAGCCAATGGTGAACCTTGTCTCAAAATCAAGATGGATGTACCTCCCAATCAACAACACCTGTGGTTGTCACCTGGCCTTTGTGCATACATGTCTACTTGGAGAGAGAGAGGGAGAGAGAGACAGAGAGAGATAATGAAGAGGAGAGGAGAAGAGAGGAGAGGAAAGATGGAGAGAAGAAAGAGAAAGCTCTTGAGTGATGGATGGTTAAGAAATAAGTAAGACGAATCATGACTGAAGCCAGAGAACAATTAACAGGATAAATGACAGTCTGGGTAGAAGATGGTGCCTGAGGTGAGGGTATTATAAACACAAAGGAAAGTAAGCAGGTTCAAATCCTATATGTCCTGTGTGGATATGTGTAGGCCTGATGCTGTCTTACTTCCTGTACCAGAGAACTGGCAACATATATTTCTAACTTAATCTTATATTCTGACCTTCATAATTATACTTTTGTTAAAAGGTATTCTATGTTATTTCACGAATATAATTATAAATATCTATCTCTTCATTATGGGTGTATTTCACCAATAGTCTATTAGCTATCACTCTGAGGAATGCGTATATATAGTTAACCAATCATCTATTAGAAAACTCTCTGAGGAATATGTGTATGTAAAGGGTGACCAAAAAGTTAACTTAATAAAGTAAATCAATATGACTTGTCAGAGAGACAACAATATAAAGGAAAACCACAAACCCCAAGAATGGATAAACCAGGAGAGAGGAAGGCTTCAAGAAGGAAGGGCTTTCAGGAACAGGGGCAGACACCGAGTGGTCAAGTGGAGAAAAGTGACAGAGTTTTAAGATGGCGGGGAGAAGGGGGGGCAATAGAGAGAGCAAGGGGAATTATAGGGTGCAGGTGATTATATACATGGACAAGCATGTCACAGTGAATCCCATTTTGTGTATACTCAGTATATTCTAAGTAATAACTGTCTGATGAGATCACTGGAGTGAAATCAGTCCATTTCAACAAAGTATGAGCTAAGTTATCTCTTGGCACTGCTCCGTTCTTTGCCAGCTGCTTCCTCAGTTGTCAGAGAGGGGACTGAACGAGCCCTTTCCCAACTATCTGCGCTGCATGCTGGAGCTGGGTCCAGAGCTACTCAGAAGTCAGGAAATTCAGACAACAGGGGCCCAGCATGAGCAAGGCCGCTTGAGAGCTGTCACTGGCAGTAGGTGGACAGATGCCTGAGAGTCAGGAGCTGGATGTGAGCTGAACCACGTAGGTATTGCGTGCTAGGAAGCTGGGCCTCTATGGAGTCAGGCTGCTCCAGAATCATGTATGGATTGCCAGGATGGCCACTGTCTGAGACCATCTCCTCCTCTTTGGGTGTCTCACTGTGGCTACAAGTCAGCCTGCCTGCTATGTCACTGTCACTTCTGCACAAAGTCTGTGACCTCTGCTCCTCCATTGGCTCTGCCCCCACTGCCACCTCTTCTCAGTGCTGTTTCTGCTAATTCTGGTTCATACAAGCTGGATTTGCACTGTGGAAGCAAGCAGTCAAAGACTATTCAAGCAAAGCCTTTTAGTGAGCCTAATGCTGTAACGTCAAAGATGGCACCACAGGAGAGTGTCTCTCAGCTGACTCACTACCTGCTTTTATAGTCTGAGGAGGAATGTTTGGAGCAATCACAACCATTTTTTTGGACTGATCTTAGCTTTACCTCTTAGCACTAAACATAACAGTCTTCTATGAGAATGCCAAGGTCTTTTTTTTTGGTCAAGGTAGAAATGACTTCAGAAGTTCAATCAGACTTGGATAACAACACCTATATAAACTGTTGCAGCAATTGAGGTTGAATTGGTACAATGTGCTGTATATTCTTTGCATAGTAGTCTCTAGCTGTCTGTGCAGTGTTCAGCATGATTGGAGAGCATGTGGGCAGTCTGGCCATTAGACTGATACCCTTTGGCTCAAGGCAGCAAGAAAAAGTCCAACAGCCTCTAATTAGAAAATCAAATGACCGCATCCACAGAGTCTTCTGTTACTTATAGGAAAATGAGCATCAGAAATAGTGCTGACATTATAAGGAATTTACATTACATTTACAATAGTAGAGATTTGAGGAATACCTAATACCTGTCTGGTGCTCATTGAGGGTGATTGCCCTTTATCTGTCCCATAGCCAGAGAAAGTTGGAGGAATATTTTTTGAATATTAATAATCTTTATAAGTATATAATATGAATACTCTACAACAGTAATCTGTTTAGTGTCACATTTAGTATTCATTACTAACCTTAAAATTGAGACTACTTCATTCTTGATTTAAAGTTTTATTCTATGGAATACTTAAGGTTCTGATCCCTGTCTTAGTCACCGTTCTATTGCTCTCAAGAGACACAATGACCTTGGTAACTCTCATCAAGGAAAGAATTTAATTGGGGATTACTTGCTTACAGGTTCAAAGGTTTAGTTCATTGTCATCATGGTGGGGAGCATGGCAGCATGAAGTCAGACATTATGATGGAGAGGTAGCTGAGGATCTACATCTGGAAATCCAGGCTGCAAAAGAGATGCACTGAGCCTGGCTTAAGCATTAGGAACCTCAAATAGCACTTCTTGACACACTTCTACTCCAACAAGGCCATACTTTCTGGTAGTGCCACTCCCTAAACATTCTTTGTCAACCCACCATAGTTCCTTTTTGTGCTGGACAATAAAATACCAAAGACTAGATAGCTTGGAAAGAAATGAAAACTGATTTCTTGGCAGTTGATTGGCAAATGATTTCTTGGCAGTTGAATGCCAAGGATCTTGCATGGGTGAAGGCTTTCTTTCTGTATCATCCCATGGCAGGGACAGAAACACAAGTGACAGGGGACATGCAGACTGGAGGAGTGTAATTGTGTAATAAACTCATTCTTGCTGGACTAGCTAACTCCCAGGTCAGCATTACCTTAATACCTTAATCATCATAGGCCCTGTCTTTAAATACTATTGAATCTTTAACTCCTAAACTTTAGGAAACTCATCCAAAGCATAGCATCATCCTAAATGGAGTTATAGAATCATACGTAAATGATTGGTAGGCTGACTAAGCCTTTCCATATCTTAGAAGATTTTTCTATGAGCTATAGTTTGGCTGAATTTATAGCTCCCTTTTACTTTCCATTTGCAAACAACTTTAGAATTTTGAAATGACTTTTATGGTTTTCTAGGAATTATTTTTTCATTTAATCTACCTTTTATTTTATTTCTTCGTGGATAATCTTTTAGCATGGATAGTTATGGACTTATTATATGTAATTAAAATATTACACAAAATATTTTCTCTTGGGGAATCTTACTATTGTTTATTTTTGGAAGCAGAAAATTTACTTGTGAAAAGAGTCAGCTTTGGAGGATGTGCTTCCAGAAAGATGAAATTAACATGTTTTCCTTTTCTTGAGTCCAGCAAAATTCTAGACATTTATATAAAACAATATGCTTCTGAAGAGAGACTGGCTAAGGAATTTGAGCACTAGAAGCAACACACAGTGGTGGGTTCTCTTAATTTCTTAAAAAGTAATATTTAAATTTATTCATTGAAAGTGTTACATCTTGATCAGATGCACTCCCTTCCCCTCAGAGTTTACTCAGCTCTGATTCCAGTCTATTTTCTTTCTGGTTCTATGTTCTTAAAAAAAAAAAAAAGCTTGCAGAAAGCTGAGAGAGAAGGGACATCAGTGATCTTACCCAGCACTGGACACTGCATGTCACAATGCCCATCTATCAAGCAAATGTGTCTATTGGGAAGTAATGGTGAGACAGTGATGGGAATAACCATTTGCTTTTTTAGTAGATTTAATGTCCTCACAGGAAGAAACTTATTTCTGGTACCATAAAACTTACCTTTCTCATCTATCCCAAACATATGATCTGAAGAAGGTAGCAACCAGGAGATTGTAGCTGGAAGTTTTCTGACCCATCTAGGCTTGAAGTTCAGACAAATCCTTTCCACCAGAGGCCCTGCAGATGCTTACAAAATAATTACTCAGAAGCTTATATTAATTACAAACTGTTTTACTTTTGGTTCAGGCTCATTACCAACTAGCTTTTATAACTTAACCCATTTCTATTCATCTATGTATTGTCACATGTTCCATGCCTTTACCTGTGTTCTATTATGACTTGCTTCCTTTGGTAGTAGCTTATAGCTTCTGCCTCACTCCACCCTTCTTTATCTCTGCTTGCATTTTCCACCTGCCTCTAAGCTGCCTTGTCATAGGGCAAAATGGTTTCTTTATTAACCAATGATAATAAAGCATATTAACAGTATACAGAAAGATATCTCACATCAGGAGACACTAAAAATATACAGACAACAAAAGGAAAGTGTAGTCTAGTAAGAAACAGGAAAAAAAAAAACTTTCAGAGATAACAGCCACCTTTTAGCCAGAAGTCATTGAGAAAGCTGCCATCTCACCAAGTTATTCAAATGCTGGTAAGATTTTTGTTCCACATATGCAATGAAGTAACTCCAAACCCCTAGCATAAGTGTTGAGATCTTCCTCTTGTTTTTCCTTTCTGACAAATATATATAGCTGTGAAACCAACACTGCATTCAAGACACAGAACATTTCATCCCTGAACAAAGGTCTCCCATTCCCTCTCATAGACTGACTGTCTTTGCTACCTCGATTGTAAATCATGAGAATAAATTTACCTTTCCTTTTTTCCAGCGTTCTTTTTTTAAAAAAAAAAAAAAATTCAATGCTTGGATCTCTACATACAGATTACTAACATATTCTTTAGTTATAATACTACTAATTTCTTTCATATATATTATTTTAACCTGAAAATATTCAGATTAAAAGTTTGGATTTCTGTCCTGCACATTCTGTCCTGTTCTATTCTTCTCAAGGAACTTACTTGATTCTTTTGTGTATAATGACAAAATTTTTCACCCCTCCCACATAAATCACTATTTCAGTCTTCTGTGCTGATGATCTTGTTATTGTCAGTAACATAGAATTCGTCAGAAGATGACCAATAGGCCCTGCCCCCTCAGTGCTCTGCAAGTTCTCACCCCTAAGGCCTGGTGTGATCTAGCTCCTCCTTCTTGGAGACTGTACCATCTCTTCACCATCCTTCCTCCAGCCACTGAGTCACTTCCTGTACTTAAACATGCCTCAAAGCCCCTTTCCTTTCTTTCCTTTATTTATGAAGGAAACTCTGTGGAGTATGTGGTTCTCTTTAAGAGACTCATGAAAAGCTGAAAAGAATTATATAATCATAAAATATCTGTGGCCGAAGTACAGCATACATATGGAGGGTATACAATTCATAAACGTATTTTATAGAAATATATAACTTAATAACTATGAAAGTAATAACTATATTATATTTCTCTCTTTTTTAAGTATAAAACCAGTCTTTAAGATGAAATTGCCTATGCTTTATAGTTGATTGTATGTTTTTTGGCCTCAAGTTCTATGTATGAGTTTGCCCTGTTACAAAGAAGCAGTTTCTCCCTCAATTTAAAAAGAAGCTTTGCTACTATAAATCATACCACAGATATTTAGCAATCTCTTCAATTACTCATTTTCTATCAAAGTAACAGATCTAACATTATCAACCACCTCAATAATAGAAATAAAGAAAATCAATTGTGTATTTTGAACATTTAAGCTTTCTGCTATAGAGATGATGAAAAAGAAGTTAAAGATTAAATTGTGTTATTAAGAAAAACATCTAAAAAGCTCAGAATATGAGATTATATCTTTTAAATGTTGTCATTCTGAAAATACCTGGTATTTCTTCTTTACCAGAGTAAATAATATATATTTTTTTAAAATAGTTTTTACGTACTCACTACTGTTTCCCTCCCTCCCTCTTCCCAGTTATCTCCTAGCTTCCCCCAACCCCATCTCCCATCCATTCCTCAGAAAGGGAAAAGGCTGTTAGGGTGAGTCAATGTGGTCTGACATATCCAGCTGAGGTAGGACCAAGCCCCTCCCCCTAGTATCAAGGCTGAGCAAGGTGTTCCTTGAAGGGAAAGCGCTCCAAGAAGCCAGTTCATGCACTAGTCATAGATCCTGGGTCACTGCCAGAGGCCACATAAACTGCCATTTAATTGTCATCCACATTCAGGGGGCCTAGTTCAGTCCCGTGCAGGTTCTCCAGCAATGTATTCAGAGTCAGTGAGCTTCCAATAGCCAGATCAGCTAACTCTGTCGGTTTCACACTTTTGCTCATATAATATCTCCTTCCTCTCTTTAACTTGACTGGGAGCTCTACCTAGTGCTTTGCAGTGGCTTTCTTCATCTGATTCTATCAGTTGCTGGATGAAGGTTTTGTAGCTGGGGCTGCGATGGGATTAGGGTGGGGGATCAGGGGTCATGCTCTGTTGCCCAGATCTGGAATCTGACCTGACTGGTTGGCTGAGAAGAGTATAACTCCTGGAGTGGCTGCATAAAATGGGGACATTGGCCATAGGACATAATCTGTAGAAATTCTTCATGGAAATTTCTAGAAACCAAGAGGAAGGAAGTTGGAAGAAGAACCCCATATTGTGGCCTCAGAATGCATGCTTATGCTTCTGAAAAAAGATGAGTCTCATCAATGGGAAAGAATGAAATGATTTTTGGAAATTAGGAAATTAAAAAAAACAATGTTAATTAAAAATAGATAAAGAAAATCCAAAGAAGTTGAATATTTTTTAAAGGTCCATAAAATATATCTATATGAGACACAAAGCTGCTTACATGTGACACCTCACTTTAACATAAATATGTAGACATTTGACTGAGCTTTTTTTTTCTGACATGAAGAAAATTCAAAAAGTGATTTAGTTAACTTCAACTGAAAGCACACTGATTTTCTTTTCCAAGGTTTTTAGGACAGTCTGCTGATCACTTTTGCAAATATTACAGATTTTAGAAATCTATCACAAAATATAAATAAATAAATAAATAAATAAATAAGTCTGCTGATCACTTTTGCAAATGTTATAGATTTTAGAAATCTGTCACAAAAATAAGTAAACAAACAAACAAATAAATATATAAATAAATAAATACAATGTAGTCAACTAAATGACTTTGGTAGCACCCTGTGTTTCCCCATAGTAATGACCAGGTATTATAGTCAGGGACTGCAATTAAGAGATTTCAGTGAATCCGTTCTACTCTGAAGGATTTGGGTTCCTAAGATTACTATATTCTTGTACCTCACCTTGTGAAGGTAGACATGTCTTCACAATGTATGTACCCAGCACACATATCTTGACTCTGTATTAGAGGGCATTTCTGATATCCGTTGTTCTGTAAACAAAGCACTCTTTATTAGATTTAAAGATAAGTAAAGTCATTTGGAAGAAAATGTACCTAGAATTACTTAGAATTGACCTCTTGATTAACATTTTTCTGTGATTTAGTTTACCACTTCCAGAGAATGTATTGCTAACTGGCAGAGATATCCACCCTAAAAGTGGTGATTAAAACTAGGACATACAAATAGACATGTCTCCATGATGGAGTATTACAAAGAAACAAATAACTACATTCTGCACCCCAGATTTTCTGTCATTATGTCAGCCTCTCCAGTGAAGTGGGATATCACTAGTATTGAGTAGGACTCTATGCACCTTCTGCCATGTGCTCTTAGTTTGATGTCTTGGCCCTATTTGGCTGCTGTAAGCAGGAAACTCCTTATTGGCATGGGCAAAAGAAAATAACTTTAAATTCAGATGGATATTATTGAATACCCCTCCAAAACTTAAAATTTCATTTGCTATCTTTTGTGTGTGTGTGAGAGAGAGACAGAGACAGAGACAGAGAGAAAACATGTTAGCCACTTCAATTTTCTTCCATATTGCGGATTTATATAGACAATGACTTAACTAAAAGGTCATATGTGTAATATTGAATTTAGTGTCATTGTTAAGAGATCTGCTTTTTTGAGTCAGTGTTGATAGTATGTGTTCCACTATCCTAAATTAAAGAGTTAGAAAAAAGAAAATATAATGTCACATTTAGGACTGTAGAATTTCAAGGAACAAGTCCATATGAGCTCATATCTTATTAATCTTTACAAAAGTTTATTTTTATGGAGAAATGCAATCCTTTTACTAGGACTTAATAGAAAGAAAGGATTTATTGCTAGAATCACCTAAATAAATAGGATTTTGTTAAAGTTTGGATATATGGAATTGGTTCTTTAAAAAAATTAAAGTCAGCTGTTTAACACTTGCAAAAGATTCAGGATATTAATTATGTTCAATAAGTGTTAACTTTTAAAAAGGGAAAATTTGAGAAACAGAAAAAAAAATCCAGAGTAGTAAATGTTAGCATGTGAGAATCTCTCTTTGGCATATTCATGAGTGTTACTTAAAAGTCTGTCTGAGGCTCATTAGGCCATTTAAAATCACAGGTCTATCCATATGTAGACCAAATGTTTAAGAAAAGATTGCATGCCCACAAAAGAAGTTCAAGAAAAATAAAAAGTCTCACAGATTGCCTTTAAAGTTTTGTGGTACATTCTATTGTCAAAAGGTAATTACACCCGGCCTTCTATTCATGAGTTTTTATAGAGAGGAAAAATTCATATCATATATTGGTATAATCCCCATCTACAGATAATATTAGTATAGTTTATAATAAGAGAGTTACATAGTTCTCTCTTTTTTATTTTATTGTTCTTTCTTTGATTGTATAACAATGATTATGAAATCCATGCCTGGCATGGGTACCTAGTGTAGCTAAGGTAATTCTATATAATTAGTACTGATGGTGTATTATAATGTTAGTTATGTGAGACTGTAATAAATAATGAGATGAAGCCGCATATCCAGTTTTTTATCATGCCTCATTTACCATCTGATATCATCCATGATTACTATATGAAATTTCATGCACTTTCTTTAAACTGTAACAAAAAATAATGCATACATATTTCTACTATTAAAAGTCAACTATGGGATGTTAACTTTAGAATCTCCTGATGTCCTTCTTAATGGGTCTTAGATATTTGGTACCTGGAGATGGTTTGTAATGAGGGATTCAAAGAATTGATCTTCATTATCCCAGGAAGATTAGCTCTACAATCTTCCATGAACACCACAGCATATCTTATATATAAGGGAATAATATTTACATCTAACTTTTATACATCCTTTCAGTACTTTAGGTCTCTCAGATTATTTATATACATAATGCAATGTAAATGCTGTAAACATAATTATACTGAAGTATGACAAGATAAACCTGCATATGTTTGATTCAATGTAATTTTTATTTAAATATTTTTGATCTGTCATTGTTTGCTGGTTGAGAGCAGGATGCTGATGATGATACCAAGAATTTAGGGGCATAGCAGTATCTATTTTTTTCCTGTTATCTAGAGTAATTTCCTGTGATTCTTGGAATTATTGGAATAAAAAGAGTGTATTTTATGTGCTAATATGGTTGGCTGATCCTAGATAACTTCAAAATGGGGCTCAGTATCCAGAAATACCAACATTGCAAGGTACAATTAGAGAGGATAAACATACAAACCTATCTTGCCAAATTCTGAAGAAGAAAGGAGAAAGATTGAGCTAATCACCAATGGCCAATAATTTAGTCAGTAAAATACATGTACTGAGACTCTGTAATGTCTTTTTTTGGTTCATTTCTGTATTTATTTATTTATTCATTTTATTAAGAATAAAGTCGTATGTTTTATCTGTGTATATCCTTGTTCAAGCTCCCTTGACCCTCCCACCCCTTTCAGTCACTCTCTATTTTCCACATCTCTTTATCTCCTCCCCAGCTAGGGCAGGGGGTCCCAAGATCCCAATGTGTTCATCATCCACTCCTGGCAGATCCAGTTTCCTCACCCCAACATCAAGACTAAGTCAGGTGTTCCTCTGGAGGAAGTGGGATCCAATGTGTCAGTCTAAGGTGTTTCCGATCCCAAACTGTTCAGTGGTTGTGGTTTGCAGCTTGGAAATGTTTTGCTTTTTGCTCTTTTGTTGAGAGTCCACTAATGAATGAGTACATCCCCTGTTTATTTTTCTGGGTTTGTGATACCTCGCTCTGGAGGATAATCTCCAAATCCATCCATTTGCCTGCAAATTTTAGGATATCATTTTTTCTTACTACTGAGTAGTACTCCATTGTATAGATATACCACAGTTTCTTAATCCATTCTTCATTTGAGGGCCATCTAGGTTATTTCCAGGTTCTTGCTATTATGAATAATGCTGCTGTGAACATATATAAGCTAATGCCTTTGGAGTGTAAATGTGCATCTTTAGGGTATATGCCCAGAAGTGGTATTGCTGGATCCTTGGAGAGATTGATTCCCAATTTTCTGAGGAACCACCATACTGATTCCAGAGTGGCTGAACAAGCTTATATTCCCACCAACAGTGGAGGAATGTTCCCCTCGCTCCGCAACCTCCCCAGCATAAGCTAACATCTATGTCTTTTATCTTAGCCAATCTGACAGGTGTCAGGTGGTATCTCAAAGTTGTTTTGATTTGCATTTCTCTGATAGCTAAAGAAGTTGAACACTTTTTCAAGTACCTTTCAGCCATTTGTAACTCTTCTGCTGAGAATTCCCTTTTTAGTTCTGAACTCCATTTATTGATTGGATTATTCAAGGTTTGGGCTCTAGTTTCTTGAGTTCTCTATATATTTTAAAAATCAGTCCTCTATTATAAGGTTGGTGAAAATCTTCTCCCATTCTGTAGGCTGTCATTTTGTCCTACTGACTGTGTCCTTGGCTTTACAAAAGCTTCTCAGTTTCAGGAGGTCCCACTTATTTATTGTTATTCTTAGTGTCTGTGCCACTGGTGTTATATTTAGGAAGTGGTAACATGTACCAATTCGTTGGAGGGTATTTTCCACTTTTTTTTTCTATCAAGTTCAGTGTGGCTGGGTTTATGTTGAGGTCTTTGATCCATTTGGATTTGAGTTTTGTGCAGGGCAACAGGCTTGAATTTATTTGCATTTTTCTATACACTACCATCCAGCTATGCCAACACCATTTGTTAAAGATACTGTCTTTTTTCCATTGAATATTATGGACCTCTTTGTCGAAGATCAGGTGTTCATAGGTTTTTGGGTTAATTCCCGATCCTCAATTCTATTCCATTGATCCACAAGTCTGTTTTTATCCCAACCAGGCTGTTTTTATTATTGTAGCTCTATAGTATAACTTGAAGTCAGGGATGCTGTTGCCTCCTGAGGTTCTTTTGTTGAGCAAAATTGTTTTGGAAATCCTGGCTTTCCTGTTATTCCACATGAAATTGAGTATTGTTCTTTCAAGGTCCAAAAAATATTGTGTTAGGATTTTGATGGGCAGTGCATTAAATCTGTAGATTGCTTTTGGTAAAATTGCCATTTTTACTGTGTTGATCCTACCTAATTGGGAACATGGGAGAACTTTCTATTTTGTGATATCCTCTTCAATTTCTTTCTTTAGTGATTTAAAATTTTTGTCAAATACGTCTCTTACTTCTTTGGTTATAGTTACTCCAAGGTATTTAATACTATTTGCAGCTATTATGAAGGGTTATGTTTCCCTTATTTCTTTTTCAGCCCTTCTATCTTTAGTGTATAGAAGGGCTACTGATTTCTTTGAGTTAATCTTGTATCCTGCTACATTGCTGAAGGTGTTTATCAGGTGTAGCAGTTCCTTGGAAGAATTTTGTGGGTCACTTATGTATACAATCATATCATCTGCAAATAGAGATAGCTTCACTTCTTCTTTTCCAATTTGTATCCCCTTAATCTCTTTTCATTCCCTTATTGCTTTAGCTAAAACTTCAAGAACTATATTGAATAGATAAGGTGAGAGAGGACATCCTTGTCTATTTCCTGATTTTAGTGGGATTGCTTTGAGTTTTTCTCCATTAAGTGTGATGTTGTCTGTGGGCTTCTTATAAATCACCTTCATTATGTTGAGATATTTTCCCTGTATTCCTGATCTCTCCAGGGCTTTTATCATAAAGGATTTTGTCAAAAGCTTCTTCAGCATCTAAGGATATGACCATGTGATTTTTTCCTTCAGTTTGTTCATATGGTGGATGACATTTATGATTTTTCATATGTTAAACCATCTCTGAATTTCTGGGATGAAGCCTACTTGATCATGGTGGATGATATTTTTTATGTATTGTATATGGTTTGCCAAAATTTTGTTGAGAATTTTTGCATCAATATTAATGAGGGAGATTGGTCTGTAATTATCCTTCCTTGTTGCGTCTTTGAGTAGCTTGTGTATTTGGGTAATTGTGACCTCATAAAAGGAATTTGCCAATATTCCTTCAGTTTCTATTGTGTGAAATAGTTTGAGCAGTTATGGTAGTAATTCTTCTTTGAATGTCTGGTAGAATTCTGTACTGAAACCATCTGTACCTGGGTTTTTTTTACTTAGGAGTCTTTTAATGACAGCTTCAATTTCCTTCAGGGTTATAGGTATGTTTAGGTAATTAATCTGGTCCTCATTTAATTTTGGTAAATGGTACCTGTACAAAAAGCTGTCCATTTCTTCAAGGTTCTCCATTTTTGTAGAATATAGATTTTCAAAGTATGACCTGGTAATTTTCTGGATTTCCTGGGGGTCTGTTGTTATGTCTCCCTTTTCATTTCTGATGTTGTTGATTTGGATACTCTGTCTCTGCTTTTTGGTTAGTTTGGATAAGGGTTTATCTATCTTGTTGACTTTCTCAAAGAACCAAATCTTTGATTCATTGATTCTTTTTATTCTTTTTGTTTCAATTGTATTGATTTCAGATCTAAGTTTGATTATTTCCTGCCATCTACTCTTTCTAGGAGAGTTTGCTTCTAATTGTTCTAAGGCTCTCAGCTATGCTGTTAGTTCTCTAGTGTGGGATTTCTCTAGGCTTTTCATATAGGCATCTAGTGCTATGAATTTTTCTCTTAATACTGCTTTCATTATTTCCCACAAGTTTGGGTATGTTGTGGATTCATTTTCATTAAATTCTAGGAAGACTTTGATTTCTTTCTTAATTTCTTCCTTGACCCAGAGGTGGTTCAGCTGAGTGATGTTTAGTTTCCATGAGTTGGTAGGCTTTCTGGGATTTTTGATGTTGTTGAACTCTAACTTTGGGCCCTGTTGTTTCGATATGACTCAAGGGAATATTTTCATTTTTTGTATCTATTCATATTTTCTTTATGACTAGTTATGTGGTCAGTTTTAGAGAAAATTCCATGAGGTGCTGAGAAATATGTATATTCTTTTGCATTTGGGTGGAAGCTTCTGTAATTTCTATTACATCCATTTACATCATAACCTCTGTTAGACTCCTTATTTCCCTGTTGAGTCTCTGTCTGGTTGACCTATCCAACAGTGAAAGTGGAGTATTGAAGTCTCCCACTATTAGGGTGTGAGAATTGATGTGCCATTCGAGCTTTAGCAGTGTTTCTTTTACATAAGTAGGTGCCATTATATTAGGGGCATAAATATTCAGGATTGAAATCTCCTTTTGACCAATTTGCCCTGTGATGAATAACTAATGTGCAACTTGGTCCCTTTTAATTGATTTTAGTTTAAAGTCTACTTTGTTAGATATTAGGATGGCAACCCTCGCTTGTTTCTTAGGGCCATTTGACTGGAAAATCTTTTTCCAATCATTTATTCTGAGCCTGTGTTTGTCTTTGTGGTTGAGGTGTGTTTCTTGTATGCAGCAGAAGGATGGCTTCTGTTTTTGTATCCATCTTGTTAGTGTTTGTCTTTTTGTAGGTGAGTTGAGTCCTTTGATATTAAGGGATATTAGTGACCACTGATTGTTCACTAATTGATGTTTCCTGCTGTTTTTGGTGGTAACTTGTATGTATTTCCTTTCTCTGGGCTTTTCTTCATTGGGATTATTGAATGTGGTTTCATGGGTGTATCTGGGATCCTTAGGTTGGAGTTTTCCCTCTTATGCTTTCTGGAGGGCCAGATTGGTAGATAGATATTGTTTCAGTCTGACTTTTTCATGAAATAAATATCTTGTTTACTCCATCTATGGTGATTGATAATTTTTCTGGATATAGTAGTCTAGGTTGGCAGCCATGCTCTTTTAGCGTCTGTATAACTTCTGACCAAGCCCTTTTTGCTTTCATCATTTCCATTGAACAGTCAGGAGTTATTCTGATGGGTCTGCCTTTATATGTGAGTTGGCCCTTTTCTTCTGCAGCTCTTAAACTTTTTTCTTTGTTCTGTATGTTTTGTGACTTGATTATTATGTGGTGAGTGGACTTTTTGGGGGTCTATTTGGTGTTCTGTAAGCTTCTTGTATCTTTATAGGCATTTCCTTCTTTAAGCTAGGAAAGTTTTCATCTATGATTTTATTGAATATATTATCTTTGCCTTTGAGCTGGTATTCTTCTCCTTCTTCTATTCCTATTATTCTCAGGTTAGGTCTTTTCATGGTGTCCCAGATTTCCTGAACATTTTGTGTTATGGTTTTTTTGCTTTTAGTATATTCTTTGATTGATGTATCTATTTCTGCTACTGAGTTTTCCACTCCGGAGACTCTCTTCCATCTCTTGGATTCTGTTGGTTATGCTTGTATCTGAAGTTCCAGGTCTTTTCTTCAGATTTCCTATTTCCGTCTTTGCCTCATTTTGTGCCTTTTTA
>PVIH01002208.1:142664-199171 GCA_004025045.1 Sigmodon hispidus
CTCAAGAGCTCTTGGTGGGGCGGGCACGTTTCCTCTTCACCACCACAGGCTTCTGGCTCCGAAGGATGGCACTGGCCCTTCTGATGGCCGCCATTCGCAGATCCGGGCGGTACTTGTTCTTTCGGATCATATGCCTGATGCTGCTGAGGGTGGCCCGAGCATTCTTGTTGATGGTAGCCCTTACACAATTAGTGGCTGGTTTTCGCTGACCGGATCTGCGTTTCATGACCACCACCACGCCTTTGCCGTCGGCCGCGGGCTCCACTCCTACAGTCTTGCGGTGAATCAGCCCGTTGTATTTAAAGAAGTTGCTTAGGGAGAGGAGCCGCTGCCATGTCTGCACATCTGCAATGAATGGTCGTTCGGAACTGCTCCAGTTTTTTGATCAAGAGGAATAAGCAGACGAACAGCACCGAACCCAATAATCTGAAGGTCCTTCAATAATCTTAATAAAGGTGTTTTTGGTGTTGTTTCCTTCTGTTTCCTCTTCATTGCTGTGTTCAGGTCTTTTAGTTGTAGAACTACCAGTTTCTTCTGGTGTTGCCTTGTTGTTCCTTATATTGTTATATGTATTTTTACACTGGCATCTGCTCATGGCTTCAGTGGTTCACAATTAGGCAGATCCTAATCAGTTGTGGCAAGAAGACTTATGTGTCTTCTGTCTCCTCTGAGCAAGGGGTCTGCTGAATCTCTGACTCTGCTCTGGACAGGGTTCTGAATTTCAAATCCTCAGTCCTTCTCTCATGAAGCAGTTTGCCCTGGAGGCGGGACCTGGCCATGCAAGGTCCCCTCTTTTAGGTGTGGCTGAAAGAGCCCCTCACAGCCAAACCCTAGGTCCTGTCTGCTTGGGAGAGCTGAGATCAGACTCTAGGGATTGACCCCAGTTCCGTAAAGGGACTATCTGGATGGGTTGACCTGGTGCCAGAATCTGCTCACCTCTGGATGGGTGTCTGAATTTCAAAGCCTCAGTCCTCACTCTGTAATGTCTTAAAAGAGTAAGTTCCCTTTGAGTTTTAGAATCACTGGGGCCATACAGGGTACATGCAGGGTGATGTGCTCAGGGAGAAGTGAAGTTTTACCTCCTTGCATCACATCTTGCCTGCATGTCTTTCCCATAAGGCTCTTGTATTTGCTGTACTTTCCTTGAATCATAAACTCTAAATATCCAAACCACTCTAGAAAATAAATTAAGTTCAAAGAGGATATTAATTTGTAACCAGTTAGCTAAAAGATAGATATGAATTTGCAGCTTATGACTGCCTGATGAATTGGGGGTCATCTTATGGGACTGAGACCTTATAACCTTGTGGGATCTGATACTATTTTTGAGTTAAACTGAATTGAGTTGTAAGACATTATTTTGATGCTTTTTGGATGATTGATACTTAGTGTGTAGAGCAAGGTCCCTAAACATCTGGTGTCAGAAATATTGTATTGAATTTTGTATGAGAGCAGAAAAATGGTATACTATAAAAGGATCAGTAAAGTTGCCAGTCTCCCTATAGATCATATCCCTGGTTAAAAGTTTTACTTTGATGTTAGAAGAGATTCAATTCAAAATTATTATTACTAAAATTAAATCTAACAGGGATGGAATATAAAGTCCTAGTCTTATGAAAGTTACTAACTTATTGTAAACTCTTAAAGTTATTTTTTAAAATGCAAGTTAATGGTTGGTCACCTAATGTGTTCAGAACTATAGTTTTAATCATGATGAGTAATAATATAATCAATTGCAAGAATAAGACTTACTTAGCTCCCTGTATATGTTTTCAAAGTTAAGCCTAAAACAAGTCACTTTAAACAATCAAAGTTTGTCTATTCAGATATACCTAATAAAGAAGTGGTCCTCAAAAGCTTCAGAGATCTGCAGAATCTAGCCTTTGAAATGTTTAATAAATAGCCTTTTTATAATAGAGAGACTTGCTTGTTCCTGAAAGCACCCTTGCCTCTTCCAAAGAAGATGATAGGCACAGAAAAATCTCCACCTGGAAGTTGCTTTAAATGTGGTAAAGCTGGACATTGGGTGAAAAACTTCACCTCAACTGCTGCCTGACCCTGTCTTGACTTTGAATAAGCAGGACACTAGGGAGTATATTGCCTTACTTTGTGTAGACAAGCTAGGCCAGTCCTCCCAAGTTCCTACTCCATAGGTAAATTTGTCAGATCTTATGGTCCTAGCAGCCAAAGACTGATGTTGCCCTAGGACCTCTGCACCCAAAGACCACAGAGGAATCTGCGACAGCTATTTAGATAGCTAGTAAGTCTTGTCATTTCTAATAGTTTCAGAAGCTTCTTGATCTGTACTTCTGTTATTCAGGTGAAATTTATCCATCTCAAACTTTTACATATCTTCACATATGCTCTCAGACCTTTAGAACTTGCATAGACTTTAACCTTTTCCCCATATATTCATTTACCAGAGATATAGATAGTTATTACTGAGAAAAGTCATTGAAAATCATGTTTCTGTTGTGGAAAGTTAGATCTGAAACCTGTTTATCCTTTCCTATGAAGCCTTTGAATAAGGCAAACTTGTTATTTTTTTTTTTTAAACAAGAAATCAAAATAATGAACTAATTAATGAGATAATAAGGTTGTTAGAACATTGGGGGTGGGGGTAGGGGTAAGGAGCTGATTGTTTGCTGTTGCCCAGCTGCCAAAACTAGTTAGTCTAGCCATCAAGATGACCAAAGATTTGAGAAGGACCAACCAAAATGACAGACTTCTCCATAGTCCTTTACCTAGACAATTATCCCAGGCTCCTGTGGTCTCCAAGGAATTGTGTATAGGAATACTAGGACAGCAGCCTTGGCTGTCAGGCCCAGAAAATAAGAAGCGTTTTGTGGAGAAGGAAGGGTGGGACTGACCTTAACTTTGTTAATGCAAAGTAGGGCAATAAACTCTCCAGTGTCCTGCTTGTCCACAATTTGGGCAGAGTGTTGGCATCAGGTAAGGCATTGAGACAGTCTTGTCCAGTGGTCCATTGTCTTTTTGGAGACCTTGAGGATCACTGCTAGAATCTGAGAGTCTGTCTGTCACAGAATTTTAAATATTTTAAATGTTATATTCAACCAATCTGACAGCTGAGGATCACTATCTATCATAGCTTTGAACATCTCAATGCTTAATCATCATTAACAGTTCATAATAAAATAACAAATTCTGAATTGAAGCTTTTTTTAGTATCAAGATAAGACTTATAAACAGTCTGAAAAGCAACTGTGGAACACCCTAATCCTTACATAGTGTATGATTAAAGAACAGAAAAATTTCTTGTGTGATTCTGTTTGACAACATTGCTATGGCTTAACAATGCTAGCAAAACACGGAGGTTAGACATATATCTTTAAACTTGTGTCTGTTAGCACGAGCACATCTGAAGTAAGGGGAGCATTGCATAAGCCAGCACTTCCAGGTTTTTTGCTAGACTCTTTAGGTCATCATTTTATTGTATTACAAGATAGGAATACCTCAGTCTCTGGTATTTAGCTGTGGTGCTAAGTTTTAGCTTCATATTTACCTACTTACTTACTTATCAAGATCACATATTAACAAAGACATTATAATGTCTTGTAAATTTTTAAATGTCTCATAGTCTTAAAATTTTAAACATTTTAAAATCATTTCTTAAAATTATTCAATTTATTTGAACTTTCTGTAAAACTCTAAAATTTTCTTTTAAGGAGTTTAAGATCTCCCAACTGTGTGTTCTGGTAATATCCAACTGAGGTACCTTTTTTATTTCAAGAACGAAGACATATTCTATATAACATAAATATAACACAACTATAATTTTTAGAAGGCAAAACAAGTTTTAAGAGTGTAAACAATTCAGTGTCTCTAAAATAATACCAAGTGGATTACTCTTACATTACAAAGTGAAGGCATATGGCATTAGAGCTACATTGTTTTTAAATCCTTTCATAAACTTTGTTTTCAGGACAGGACAGGAATTATCATACAAAAATCCACCCGAATCCAATATACCTCAGAGACTTGTTGTTGCCTACTTGGAATACCCACTCCACATGGTCACCCTTCATCAAGACAGTAGGAAAGTCACATGATAATTAAGAAAACTAGGGCAGAAGCCAAATTCTTTATTCTCTGGAAGAAGGTGGATGAAAGTTAATATTTTGTTTGCCTTTCTAAACCTTGAAAATAATTTTACTTTTTAGTTTCTATAAATGCAAACCTGAGCTATATTTATCTTGTTCAATTTTAGTCTTTTGGTGTCATATAAAGGGAAGTATATATGTGACCTTTTAAGGGGTAATATGTACTGCAAACACTGAAAGCGCCAATCACATCTTTCATTTTTTCAGTAGGCTGACTATGTCATAAGAGGTTTTTGAAATAAAATACTTTGTATTTGCAATTTGTCAATATACTGTTTTTGCTTTAAGTAGGCAGCTTATCCTTTTAGATTTTATTTTAGAAGATTTCTTGTGTAAATAAAATGTTTCATATAATAATGGCCTGATTTTATTTATATAGATACATTTCAAGGGGCTTTATGTTTTAGATTTTTAAAAGTGATCAAAGCTGTTTTCACTATCTGTTTCCTGGCATTGTGAGTTAAGAGTTATTTACCTTCCTTTGTGTCCATTCCTCTTGCTACAGAGCTGATTGATGATTATAGTAAGGAAGAATGCTTTGACACTCCCAGCTATGGTCAGGACCACCTCTTTTCTTTCCAGACCTCATTGGTTCAATTGGAGTCTGTGCTTTCATATGGATACTTGCAGAATTGTAAAATTCTTTGCAAACAAACCCCTCTGGCATAGATATATTTGTGGTGATATATATTTAATAACATTAATCTGGAATATCAGAGTTAACCACAGAACCAAACCAGGCCAGGGAGAGACGAGATACACCTTTAATCCTAGCTTTAGGATTGTGGAAAGCAGAAGTTAAGAGAGCTAGGTGGAGCAAGGGAAGAGGTTTTTTTCAGCTTTCCTAGAGACATTCTCTTCCATTTCAGCTGAGGATTTAGGCATTTGATTGAAGGATTACTGGAGACAGGCCTGAGGAGTTGGCTGGGTAGGTGTGGTTTGTTTCTGATATTCCAACTTTTCCTTAATATCTGATTCTGGGTTTTCATTATATCCTAACCAGAGTGTGTGTGATATTTGGCACTGAACTTTTGGGTCATGAATTATCAAAAAAAAACCCAAAAAAACAAAAAAACAAAAAAACCACACACTTGCTGGCTGCAGCTACATGTTGCCAGAGTCACTACTGACTGTTTGGAGTTATTCCCAGCCTTAGGCATAGCTCACCACATGCATTTCTTTTCCATGTGTTTCTTTTCCATGTTCATCTGGGTAAGCTTTTCAGACAGCAGCCTCCCTCTTTTAGGGGAGAGGAAATTTGCTTTCTCTTTTTGGACCCCCTACTTGGGCAGCTACCACACTAAATAGCTGCTCCATTTCACAGTCATCTGAATTATCATTAACAACAAGTTTGGTGAGTAAATTGGGATTTCTTAAAAAGGAAAATTTGTTTAAGGCAAAGAGAGAATTATTTTCTATATTAAAAACTGAAGAGTAGCGTGATAGAAGGTGGTTGGTCTTTCTTTGATATTACTCTAGACAATTTAAAACTGGAACCAGTAAAGGAAAAAAAAAGGTAGATGAGATTATCATCATAAAGGCTATTATAAATATTATTTCTTTGATTATTTCTGTTTTATCATTAAAAAGGTCAGTTAATGTGAGTGGCTAAATGAAAGTCTTAGAAAAACCTGTTAAAAGAGAACATAAAAATATTCAGATCCAGACAGAGGAAGTTAAACAACCAATCTCAACATTGTCTTATAAGATTACAGAGAAACAGCCTATGGGTTTCAAACAGTTAACATTAGTATATCCAGTAATTTTAAAGGAATCAAAAAAATGATAAAAAAAAAAGTGTTCAGAAGTTAGTTGGACTCCAGTACAAATGTTAGATTTTGAGATTCACAGAAGTAAGTATCACTTACGATATGCACTTACCATTTGTAAAACAAATGTTAAATTCTTGGCCAGCCTATAACTGAATTATCCCTTAAGACTGGTCAGATATGGTTACTGCTGTTTTGGAGGCCAGGCTGCTTTTACAGTTGAAGACATGATAGAAGGTTGAGGCTAAAACAATAGAATAAAGAAGCAGAGATAGAGGCATAGAATTCTTCAAAGACCACCTTCTTAGGGAAGGAGATTATGCTAATGTAGAAAGGCAATTGTTACATGACAATCACACCCTGCATTTATGTTAATTGGCCACCTTGAATATATAGGATAGAATTAAAGAAACAGGAAAAAAAAAAAGATGAATCCTTTACAAAAGTAGTTCAAGTACCAAAAGAAACCTTTTCACATTTTTTTTTTTTTTTTTTTGCAAAGATTGACTGAAGTGGTAAAAAGAATGGTACCAGATTCAGAAGCTAAACAAATAATAACTGAATTGCTGGCTTTTGAAAATGCTAACTCACAATGTAAAAGGATAATAGGCCCATTAAAAGCAAGATCAGCACCCTTGGAGAATTGGATTTATGATACCATTAATTTACAATCTTATAACGGTGATGATGTTTGGGTATAAGAGGTAATTTCTAGAGGTTTAAGGAAAAGTCAAAATATCAAATGTTACAACTGTGAAAGGCAAGGTCTCTTAAGAAGATATTGTACACAAGGTGTTCCTAGAAACAGTGTCTGTTCTAAAACTTCTCCCAGCAGAATGTCACTCCCTTCTGGAGTTTGTAGAAAGTGTGGCAAAGACAGGCATTGGACCTATGAGTGCAAGTCAATGAGAGACAAGCAAGGTAATTTTTGCCTTTGGAAAATGCACTGAGGGGACTTTCACAGGTCCCTCACTTTGGATCCAGTTCAGTCTTATCCTGCTATTATTGAGGGAATGCCTTCCCAGAGCAATTAAAGAACTTAAAGACTATTCTAAAAAAATTATACTACTCTGGACAATAGAACAGCTATAGAAAAGAGAAAAAAAACTCAGGAAAAACCATATAGCAAATACTTTGGCAAACTTCTATAAATAAACAAAGGTCAAAGTTAAAAATACAAGTAAATGACATTGTCATTGAAGGTTTAGTAGATACAGGGGCAGATGTAACAATATTTCACCAGAATCTTGGCATCCAAATTGGGGACTTCATGAGGAAAATGCTCAGTTTTGGGGAATTGAGACATGAGCTTAAGCAATATGTATTGGGAAGATGTCTAGTAGAAAATAACAGAAAATTGGTTTATCTTAAGTTCCTGTTTCTACTATCAGAACATTTGGATTTTTGACCATGCTCAAAATTATTGATTTAGTACATAATTGACAGATGGACCCTCTATTGGGTGATACTCTATTAAATGTTCTCAGATGTTTTTAGAATTTTGTATTCATTTATTGACCTTAGCAAACTACCACTTTCCCACCCTCAGTCCTTGCTATTTTATTAGGAACTTCATGAGTTGACTGAAGATTTGATAGTTTGTATTGACAGTTTTCTATTGTTTTGGAATACAAGAGTACCCTGCGTAAAGTGGCTTAAAACCACACAATTGCATTATTTAACAGTTTTGGATGTCAGAAGATTAACATGGGTCTCACTGAGCTAAAATTACAGTGCTCCAGACCCCTTTCCTTAATTATTTGGGTTGATGGCAAGTTCGGTCCCTTGTGGCTGTAAGGTCATGGTCCATGGTATATTTTCTGGTTGTAAAATGAGGGCTGGCCTCAGCTCTAAAGGCTGCTTGGCCTCCTGGCTCTTGGTCTTCTCCTTTATTGTCAAAGACCAGCAAGGATGTGTTGAACCCATCTCAGTTTGCAGTTCTTTTGCTGCAAATAAAAAGGGATAGTAAAGGACAATATTCTCATTCCTGGTTGAGAATTTCAGTTAGACTTATAACACCATCTCAAGTTCTAGGAGTAAGGGCATGGCATCTTTGGGGGGAACCAGTCTCCATAAGGCTGTGTGGAGATGCCTAGAAGCACTGGAATTTATATGTAGTCACTCTCAGAGTCTATTCTAGCCCACTGATGTGTGTGTTTAAAAATATGTTCAGCATTAGTTCATACAAGTAGCACAAAGAAATGAGAACTTAAAGGCTTAAAACAAGAGCAGCATTTTCTGTTACCCTGCCTTAGGTTCCTGTTTTCCAAAAACTCAGAAAGTTGCTTCTTCCACTAATTATCTCTATATTTCAGTATAATAGATTTATTTCTGCTGTGGCTTGACTTTTTAGAATTTTAGGTATGGTAAATTTATTCTATTCCATACCCAATGGTGATTAGCTTTCCTATTCTTACATAGTTTATAGCATTTGTTCCTTAATCTCTTTTGAAATGGTTATATTTCTGTTTTGAATAAATCCACAGAAAATATTTACATTGGTGTAAATATATTAAAGTTTGTAACAAATGACTATCTGTTTATTTTGTGTTTTTGTAGCAATTCATACCTACATTCTCTATCAGAACTATGTCCCTCACATAATATTGAAAAGGAAAGTCTTGGGCATTGGCAAGTATTCTGTCTTCCTTGGTACATGCCATCTTCCCTCTGCCATTAGACTTCCTGTGATGTTTCATCCTATTCTAAGTTTTTATCTCAGTTATTGTTTCCTATGTGAAACAGTATGAAGACTGAATGTTTTCTAAAGGTGTTTTTCTGTGGACTTTCTCTTTCATTGATAGTGTGGTATGCATGGCTCTATCCAAGCTTTATATTTCCTGTTATTTCTTTGTAATTTCAATATACAGTTTACCTCGTCTCACTTTCTGGATAGATGCTCCTCTTAGTTTCCTTTTTGTCTTTGAGTCTATAGTTCCATTTTATAATTCAGCTACAGAATATTACATTCTCACATTCTGTTGTTATATATTCTCTTTTATGTATTTTATATGGATGTACAATCATGCATAATGCTACATATCATGCATGATGCTACAGTTTGGACGTAGCTCTCTCAAGGGCTCTTATATTGATATCTTGGTGTCTAGCTGGGTGTACTATTGAGGTATGGGGGAAACTTTAGCAGGAAAAGATAAGGAATTTAAAAATGTAGCTTTCCTGGGGGATATTCAAACCATGGCTCATCATTTCCATCTCCTTTCCAATTCCCAGCTACTATGTTATAAATAGTTTTACTTCACCAAGCATTCCTTGTCATTACAGAACTATAGTGATGGGACCACATGAAAGTGGATTGATACTTATGAAACAATGAACTGGAATAAATCTATTGCTCTTTTGTTACAGAGACATAAAGATAACATTGTTGACAAAGTGACTTACAGATGGTTTAAACCATGTTAGTCTTATCCTGCCTGCATGTGTTACTTTACGGTCTCTGTTCTCATTTCCCTAGAAAGTGTGATATAGGGGAACAAAGCATGAGCTCTGGATTCACATTGAGTGGATCTAAATCTGGCAATTCGGTAGCTTATGACTTTGAATAAGTTACCTTGTCTTTCAGTTTTGATACAATCTCACTGTAAAACCTTAGCTATCCTGGAACTCACAATGTAGATCAGGATGACCTACAATTTAGAAATCAGATACTTCTGTCTACCGAGTGCTGGGATTAAAGGCAAACTTAAGTTATGTAGTATTTAAGTACTTCAGTTTTCTTATAGGAAAATGAGAATGATAATAGTACTTAGCATATATTGTAATTTTGCTGATTAGATAAATTATATATATTTGTAGTATTGGTGAAAAGGAGTATTTTAATTATATAAAAATTTAAAATGTGCTTAGAATGTTTCTTTTCATATAGAAAGATTACAGTGGCTTTTGATATTTGAAAATATGGTCTTAAGAAACTGAGAAGCTCACTGAAACCATTATATGAGCAGCAGCTGTTTCTTGGTAACTTCTTAAAGTGTGCTGGTAAGGTTTAGTCTAATATTTGGAGTCTCTTATTATGGGTTTTTGCACCCTTACTTTTTTGGTCTGTTTAGTTATCTAAAGAAAAAAATATAAATCTCCACTTTCTTGGGTTCTGTGAGCCACAAGAGTGAACAGGGCTGAAATCTTTTACTTGCAGATTTTCATCTAATTCTCTTCTGCATAAATATGTAACTTTGCCCTCTGCTGTGGACATGTGAGTATTAATATGTCTTTTATTTTGTATGAAGTATTCCTTTACAGTCAGCTGTGGGTGTTGTTTTAATTTCCAAAGCTTTAATGTTTGACATTTTCAGAAACCTGCATGAGGAACATCCAGAATTTTAAAAATATTGAGCCAATGTTCATGTTTTTACTTTTTCTTGCCCTCTGTCCCCAAATTTGTCACTTTCTGTGCCTTCCAGCTCCAAAATTCATGTTATAACTACCTCCTGTTCACTGTATCTTTCAACATACCATTTCATCTTTTTCTCATTGTTTATTTTCCCCTGAATGCATAATTTGTTAGATATTGTTTTGGGTGCTATAGAGATATACTTCTTCTTGGAGAGGACTTGTGTTCAATTCCCGACACATATTTGGTGGCTCACAGATACCTACAGCTTTAGTTCTAGGAGACTGATAGTTTATTCTGACATTGATGGGTACTAGACAAGCCTGTGGTGCATGCTAATACATTCAAGCAAACAAAGATATAAAATTATCTTTTAAAAGTATTTAAAAGATAAAAACAGAGAGAGACAGAGACTGAGAGACTGAGAGAGAAAGGCAGAGATGGAGTACGAGACAGAGAAATGTTATTGTGGTTTGAGAAAGAAATATCCCCCACTGTCTCTGGCATTTAAATACACTGTGGTGCTGTTTGAAAAGATTTAGATGGTCCTGAAGAAAGTCCGTCATTAGAGGTGAGATTTAAGATTGAATGTACAAGACAAATTCCAGTTTTGTCCCCAGTCTTTCTACTGGAGTTTCTGGATGTGAGCACTCAGCTTCCTGTTCCTGCCCCCATGTTTTTCTGCTTGCTGCTTTACATCTCCACCATAATGAACTCTGAAATCATAGCCCAAATAAACTCTTTGTTGTCCTGGTAGTGGGAGCAGAAAAATACTTAATACATATATTGTTATCATTTCCCAAGATGTTTTGTTTCTTTTCTTGCCTTTTTCCTTCTCAGTTTGTTAGGTTTGGAAACAAAATCACTTGTTTTTGAGCTGATGAGGAATCATGAGGGCTCAGCACACTTGTGTTCAGCCTTCAATGGGAAATGGTTCCTCTTTAGCCAGGAAGATCTCTGACATCAATGGACCCTTCCTTGTTGGCTGTAAGATTTTCTTTCTTACTTTTTTCTTTATTCATTTTTTTCTTTTTTTGTTTTCTTTTTATCAACTCAAACCCAGATTCTCTTTCTTCAGCATGTGCTGCCTTGTCCACTGTCAACAGATATTTTTATTTCTGGTTTTATCCAATTCTCTTTGACACAGGTTGATTCTGATGATTTGTGTTCTGAATTCATGGAATGACATGCAGCCTTATTTTAGGCCCCTCTCAGAGAACAGCTGGTTAATTTCCCATCAAGTGCAACAACATCCTGATCCCTTGGTACCTTTTTTAAGCTCCAGTGCCTCCTGCCTGAGCCAGCTCTCCTTTCCTAAGATTCTCAGACCTGCAGACTCAAAAGAAAGTCTCTCTGTCACCAGAGATTTAAAGGCAGGTGTTTCAATATGTCCTAGACATTTGACTAGTGTCAAAGTTTAGATTTGCACTGAGGAAACATAACCAAATCCCTAGAGTGGTTGTTATAACACACCATAACATTTCTATATAAAATTATATTTGTAATAAAAATTTGAAAACAATACCCAAAGTACATATATATCATGGTCACTAGATATAAAAAAAAAGATTTCAAGATAAGATTTCTTATATACTTAAGCAAATATGCACAAATGTTTACATTAATTGTGTTTCAGAGTGAGAATACAGGCTATTTTGCTCCTTTAATTTTTTTCTTCATTTTATAAATTTTCATATAATAACATCTTTTTTCTTTGAGTAAGAAAGTGTATAGATATGTGATAGAAATAATTGTATTATCTGGAAATAAAGGCTTATGCCTAGAATCCCAGCTTTGGAATGTAGAGTCAGAAAATAGTGTGATTACACACACACACACACACACACACACACACACACACACACACATGCGCACTATAGAGAGAGACTCCTGTATCAAAAATATTGATAAATTAAATTCAGGTTATTATATTTCTATAGGAAAATTAAATAAAATTCTTGATTGATATTTTAGAAGATTATTAGAGGAAGCCCAAATTTTAAAATGGCAGAGTAGGATAAGAGGTTTGTTTATTGACTTCTCCTACTATAATTTATCAGTGAGTCAAAGAAAGAAGGAATAATGACTAATTCTTGGAGACAGACACCAACTGGAACTTTATTTGAAAGCTTATTTTATAAACAACATGCATGGAAAGCTAAAAGCCACTGAGTTGATTGGTTTATATACTGCCCTGGTTACTTTTCTGTCAAATTGAAACAAACCTACATGTATATGAGAAGAACAAATCTTGCCTCCATAAGATTGGCCTGTAGGAAACATAAATGTCTTCTTTTCTTAATAATTGATATGGGTGGGTGGAGCTCACTAGAGCCAGTGCCATGCCAGTATGGGTCCTGGACAGTACCGAACAGCAAACTGAGCAAGCCAGGAGGAGCTGGTGAGTAAGTGGCACCCTTCTATGGCTTCTGTTTCAGTTTCTGCCTCCAGTGTCCTACATTGATTTCCTCCCACAAGAACTTCCTTTGATGATGAATTCTGATTTGGAAGTATAAGCCAAATAAACTCTTGGATATCTAAGTTGTTTTTGTTCATGGCATTCTATCGCAACAATGGAAACACTAAGAGACATAGCTTGTAGTTTTGTAGGTTGTTTTTGTTTTGTTTTTGTAGCCTATCAAGTAATTGAAAAAGTAGACTTGGCTGGAACAAACTTCTCATTGTTCTAGAGAAAGCTTAGGTATTCAGTTGTTGGTAACAGAAGAGTTTCTATTGGTTGGAAGTAAAATAGTTTTAAGTAGTTTCTTTTCACTTTTATGCCTAAATTAAAAACATCTTTCATCTACAAGTAAAGAGTATAGTTTATTTAGAATGTCACTCTCAAAGGCAAAAAATAGTAGATTATTGTAAATAATTTCCCATTGATAGTTTAATGGGACTGGAGAGATGGCTCAGTGGTCAAGAAGTCTTCCTACCCTTGCTAAGAGCCTGAGTTTGATCCCTGCACCCATATCAATCAACTCACAACCTCTTGCAACTTAAGCTTCAAGGTATCTAACACTTTTATATGACCTCCAGGGGCATTGCACACATTTGGCATAGTACACACACACACACACACACACACACACACACACACACACACAAACAAACAAAATGGGATGACAGTTCTCAGATACAAGGTAAAGCATCTCTACTACCACTGATCTTCCATAATGACAAATCACCCATTATAATTTCTCCCTCAAAACCATGTGAAAGCTGTCACATAGCAGAGATGGGAACCCTTGATGGCATTCTGCTTCAAGAGGTAGATAACCATGGCAGTGGTTCCTTTCTTATAAACTGACAAGCTCACATTTTTATAGCTCCCATTCCTGTAGCAACAAAGTTTATGGGCATTTTTTTATTTGATTTAGTGGCAGGGGATAGGGTGGATGGGTTTAGAAGATAGGAAGTAAGGTGAGGAATATTCTTGGAACTCATTCCACATGAGTCCCGAGACCTATCTGTGTGGAGTGTTTCATCCAGTGTGCTCCCATCCTTAGTCCTTATGTCTTTCCCAGTATAGTTTCCATATTTGAGTAATGAGGAGCCACACTGTAAATTACCACTTAATAGGATCAGTTCCTCATGTCAGAAATCTAAAGTACTCTAGCAGAAAGAGAAATTAATATTTTGCTTTTACTTTTTAAGGATGAGTACATATGGTCACCATACTAGAAATAATTTCAAATTCATTTTCAGATACATGAGTTTGTTCTTTTATGTTTTTGAAGTAGCAACAAAAGTACCTTGGATCTGAGCCCTTATTGTCAAGTGAAAAAGAGACTTGGGACATGGGCTGAGGTGGTGAGCATGATGCTTGTGGTTTCGTTCTGACTATGGACTAATACTAAAGGGTCTTTCAAAATTTGCATTCATGGTATCTTTATATGTATGAATAAGAACTTTGTGTGTGTGTGTGTGTGTGTGTGTGTGTGTGTGTGTGTGATTAGCTGATTTATGCTTAAAAGACATTTTAAAACCAGAAGATATTTTAGAACTTTAGGTTCACTTTCCATCTAGTCATCATTACTAAGTATTATTACCCTAACCCTAAAGATGTCAGTTATGTTAATATATAGATGGTGTGCCTAATGTTTAATTATGTTTGCACAAGCCTTGTTATAAATTATATAAATAGATGAGAGATGGAGAGGAGATGATTGGATGGATGGATGGATGGATAATGTAGATAGAGATTCATTGTCTGGTGTGAATATGCAAGCTGATTCTTCTAAGTACCTTAAACATGTAATTGAAAGTTTTTGTTTAACAAGCTGTAACTCATCTACTGCTTCTTCAGTGGTAAAAACGGTAGGCACCAAATACACATGGGCTTTGCAATCTTAGTGTCTGATTATTTCCCCTGATAATTAAAAAAAAAAGAATTAGAATTAGAGAAAATGATTTGACAACTGAGAATCTTAAGAATAAAGCTGGACTCTATGGAAGCAAGAAAATAATTGAATGAGTCCTGGAGTGATTGGGCTTCTATCTCTATTAACTGGAAATGGCTTTCGCATTCAAGGATGATCATAGTTTCCACCTTCTAAAGCTAAAATCTATGAGACTGTGGTAGGCACCAGGGGATCATGGTTGATTCACACAGGGATTGGGTGGTGGTGATGGCTGTGGCAGTAGTACTCAAAGGAGAGCAAAGGTTTTCCTCCTTGGAGCCAGATCATGCTCATGGCATGCCATCTGCTGATCATCAGATATCATAGCCATTGGCTATCTGCAAACAATCAAAACCTGCATAGTCCATAATTCTCCCCAGAAGGCAGCCTCACTTGTTTTGTGAGCATGGAATAAGAATCACAGTATTGATTTTATCCAAGCTTTAATGGAGCCAAAATATGAAAGACTGCAATGTCTACTCATCTGCTCCATGATGGCAATGGCTTTGCTAACTACAAAGACAGCTCATAAAGCATGATTTATCACAAGGTGGGGACAATAATAGCGAGGATAAAGTTCCAGAACAGAACTAAATACAGAAAGCCCCAGGCACCAATGCTAACTTTATTCTAAACCCCTGCAAGAACCTGCCTTTACCCAGATGTGAGCAGGAATTAACTCAACAAATCCATCAGTGAAACAACTGTGACAACAGCGGCATTTTCCTGAGAGGACCTTTGGGTACCAGGAAAGAGGGTGACTTTCAGATATTCCCACACTGTGCTACATATTAGGAAACCAATCTCATTAAAGAAGCAAGGAATTTTCCATTGGAACAGTAGAGGTTCATCCTTAAAATACTCTATCTTTGCTTCAGGCTGTCATAGGGATGCAGAGAGAGGAAATTTGTATGTGCCTGGAGAGTCTTTCAGATTTATGTATTTGCTCCAGCAGCCATTACTCCCACTAGTGAGAAAGACTGTGTCTTTACAATCATTTGTCACACACATCCTATGGAATGTACCATCTTAGGCTTTGGCCAGTGATAAAAACTGTTTCAAATAGCTCCAGCACCTAGGAGATATGTTAATTTAGATGAGTTAATTTTTCTGGCAGAGCCCACTGTCTTCATTTGTAAGAAGAGGCTGACTATGAACAGAGTACGTATATACTAACTGTTATAAGTGTTTTACATACATCCATTCCCTTACCCATAAAATACCATTTCAGTGTTGTTACCATCTCTATCCACTAGAGGAGGAAGCTGAGGGCCAGAGAGGTTAAGCACATTTTCTAGTGAAGAGCTGGGGTTTGGAACCAGATCTTTGGGTTTCACTGTTTGGCTTCCCTAGTGCACTTCCTCTGTAATGAGATGAGAGTGATGTACACAGACATACTATCTAGCAGATGTAACCATGGAATGAAACCTGGCCAGTGAGGAAATCTGAGTATTTATTTGTAACTGACAGCATACTATTCCATATTAGAATTTTAACACCCAATCTAATGTCAATGACACGTTAACTGATATTCCCTTTCTCTCCACTTACATGTGTGTGGTTAAAATATTTTCATGATATAGGTGAGTTCTAAGGAAGGATACTCCTTTAGACCACTGCTTCCTAACTGTTTCATTCCCAGCTCACCAACACTTTCTTGCTCTCCCAGGCACATTGTCCTGCCATGTTCTCATCATTCTTTTGAAAGCATTTTTACCACTTAAACATGTGAAATATGTCAGTATCCACCATAAACTAACATCATATGGTTATTTATTGGAGGAAATATGTACATAAGTTCAAGTCCATTCTGCTTTATCAACTATTGTCCTTCAAAGGGATCTCCAGGTGTTGTAAAACTTAATTTTTTGATTTTTGACTGGCTTCCATTTTCCCTTTTTTAGTTTAAAAGTTTCTGTCAAAGCCCGTAAGTGTGAATGAAGAAGATTGTTTTTAGTCCAGAACCTACCAACTTTTTTCCATCCTGCAAGAAAGCTGACAGAGCGAAACTGGCAAGGCGTTTAAGTCTGCCTTGATTCATCCATGATGGTCTTCACTCTGTAATCAGGCTTTTGGCAAAACCTTAAGAAGGGAAATTCTCCAGCTGAGCCCCTGCCTGCCATCCATCTCTTGGACTTGGCATTTAATGAGTTGGTCCTGAGCCTCTTTGCATCTCAGTGTCAGCCTGGAATAAGCTTTATTCTTGTTGGAGGACTTTTCAGTTTTGTCTTTAGTATTTCCTTTGCAATAGAAATTTTTATTAAGATTCATAAATAAAGTTTTCCACATACTGTCATCTATCTCTCTTTCACCTAACTTATCCCAGATTTTGGGGGGATTATCTAAAAATGATTCACATTGTTAGTGAACAGTTTCTACATTGTTCTTGCCTTTGGTTAAGTCACTGAAAATGGTCTGAATTTGTGCCTTTTCAGTCTTATAAGTCAAGATAGAGGATAGAAAACTACTATCCCCATAAGTAGCTGGATCAGGTCCTTTGAGAAGACTTCTCTGCCTAGGAAGTGGCTCTGTATTTTCTAGAAATCAGTGGGATGAATGTGAAACAAATATTTTGAAATGTTTTGGGAGATTCTAAAGCAAAATACCACTTGGTCATGTGGTCAGTTCTAGGGGCTTTGGCTTGAACGACAGGAACAGTTATGCTGTGTGTGTTTTTCATGATATAATAATTATTGGTTGTAATATGAATATTTACCTGATATTGCTGGGAGAGTAAAATTTCCATTTCCATTCCAAAACCTTAAGAATTTTAGATTTTTGTCACTTTTGTTTAATAGTTTTGTTTTTCTCCTAAATACTGTAATATGTTTCTTAGGAAGTTTATCATGTGATTGTGGGGGATGTGCTAGAATTTTGATGTGATTATTAAGGAAGCAAAAGATCTTAGGGTGGTAGTTGAAAGGCATGATGTTGAATAGGACCAACTTGACAAAAAAGGGGCTTCTTAAGTGAGAAGTAAGGAAGAAAATACAATGATTGAAAACACCCTGCAAGGGTGTCCGGTCTTTCGACATTGCAATATTATATGTCCGTCTACAAAGCTGAGGCTCAAGATATACACAATTAACTTACAAGATAAATATCACAACTCTTACATTATTTTAAGAACATTTGTGATTTTTGTGCTGGGCAGCATCAAAACTGTCCTCACTGAGGGGCTGAGGGTTGAACACACCTGTTAGGAATTTTCATTCAATTTTTTTTCTCTTCACACAAAAATGTTAGAACTGACTTGCCTTGTTATATAAGAGTTTGGGATTGAGACAATCATTATTTAGTGAGAATATTGTGTTGTTAAATGTGGTAAATTACAGGAAATATTTAGCACACCATCCTTGGCATGTTATCAGCTCTCAACAAGTGTTAGCTTCCTTTATATTGCTAATTAAGCAAAGCAATTCCAAAGGCCTTATCATGAAAGAATACTGGATTTGTACTGTTATAGAAACAATAGTTACTTTCAAAGTGCTCCCTCCTCTGATGCTCCTAAAAGCAATTTTGGTCAGGTGTAATCATCACTAATCTAATAAGACAGATTTTCCAACTTTGATGTTACTGACATTTTGGACTAGCGATTATTTTTATTTTTATTCTACTCATCTATTCTCTGTATATCACAAAGAACATTCATGCCCATACCATTGGTGAAAATTTAAACTGTCTTCAAAGTTGTCAAATGTCCCTGTGGGATTGTGGATAGAACTTAATTCTGGTTTGGAATAGTTACTCTAAGGAGAGGCTGAAATCTATAGCCAGATGCTTATATAGTTTTCCTAAGGTTCTACTGCCATGATGAGAACTATTTTCTTACTACAATGTGCTTATGTGTTTGCTAGGATTATTCCAAACAAGTGTGTTCCACATATACATGGCATAGCATCTCTTATCTAGCAACTCTTCTATTCATATTTCAAAGAATTCTAGAACTAACTTTGCAGTATTGCTCATGAACTCACTAGACAGTATTTTTGGGAGAAATTGAGAGTTGTATCACCATAGTAGCTCCACACTGAGCAAGCAGGTGCATTTGAGAAGAGATCTGAGTTCAGAAAACAAACAGGAGTTCAGACTAGAGAGCTCCATGCTAAGCAGCCTCCATTTCCTGACAAGGCTGAGAAGCCTGCATTACAAGTCATCACTGCCCAGGCTGTGTTTTATGTTTGGACTGTGAAGACCATCCCAGTCTCCAAGGGATAAATAAACAATGTAAAAAAACCCCAAGTGTTTCTTACCCATGTGCTATTGTGAAATAGGAATAACACTGAGAGTCGTGTTGAGCCAGATGTGTCTTTGTTTTCCTGCCCATCCTGTAGTCATTATCAGATTCCCAAACTCCAAGTTTCAGTCTTCTCCATGTGGAGCAATTGAACTTCTAGGAAGGTGTGAGAATGTTAATAGAGTTCAATGCTGTCTCATTCTCTCTCGACTGTTGACATCGACTTTTTCATGCTAAGCAACACTTTCTTCATTACTTCATAAATACACGAATATTTATTACCATCAGGGAAAACACACTACTGTTCACAGTGACTGCAGCTGAAAAATGATAATAAACATGAGCGATTAACAGGACTCAAGAGAGTAAGCAGTTTAGGGACAGCAGACTCAGGCCTGTGAAATGTTAAAGCTGTCATCCGAAGGGGAAGGAGAATGTTTCATACATGCAAGAGGATATTAGTTGGCATAAAAGAACCAAGAGGAGTTTTAGATTATACCATGTAATTACTATGTAATTAACATTTTCATAAGTATTCACACTTATGAAATATTTGGGATAAAGAAGCCACAGATATCAAGCATGCACAGATACATATACACATCATATATATATATATAAAATTAAAAGCTCAAAAATATTGATATGTAGGAGGCATGGAGGTCTTTGTGCTCATGGATAAACATTAGGTCAGTGGTTCTCAAGCTATGGGTCACAAACCCTTCAGGAGTCAAATGACCCTTTCACAGGGGTCACCTAGGACCATCACAAAACACAGATATTTACATTATGATCAATAGTAGTAGTAAACTTAAAATTATAAAGCAACAACGAAAATCATTTTATGGTTGAATGTTACCACAACCTGACAAACGGTATTTAAGGATCATAGCCTTAGGAATGTTGGGAACCACTGTACTACAGGAACCTAGAATGTTAAATACACAGGGTTATCCCTTCAAAGGAAGGAATTAAATATCTGTCCAGAAGACATAGCCTGGTGACCTTCGTGTTATCTGTGTGGCCAAGATCACATTTTACCTTCCCCAAGACCTTTGTGAGCTTGCTTTTCTCAGTCAGTCTATAGAATTCATCTTTATGGAAGGTGTCAAATGCAGTAAATCTATAGAACTTGTCTTTATGGAAGGTGTCATGTATGGTCAATCTACAGAACCCATCTTTATGGAAGGTATTACAGAGTTTTGATGTAGTCACATCTGATCTTTATTTAGTTAGTTTATTCCTCTATGGTGTATTATGCACACTAATTGAGGTAATAATCACCAGGAAAGTTTTCACCAAATTATGCTGTCCTATGATATACCTAAAATAAGCTACTTGGAGTCAGACTCATGGAGTTTGAACCCACACCACCTACTTAGTTGAACTGAACTGAACCACCTTCTTGCTTTTCTCAAATTATTCTTCTGCTGGCTATGGTAGTCACAGAAGCCTGCACAGATATTTATTTACTTACTGTTTAAAACTTTACTAGAAACACACTGTTTTAATTCAGATTGGTGTGTGTGTGTGTGTTTGTGTGCATGATATATATACATATGCATGTGTATTGCATGTTTATTGGGTATGTATCTGTGTTCATGTGTGCTCATTCATGTATGGGCATGTGAAGGCCGGAGTTAGAGGTCATCTTATATTTTTCCCCTCATTTTTTTTTTCAGGCAAGGATTCCACTGTACCTGGAACTAGCCATTTTGGCTAGAATAGCAGGTCAACAAGCCTATGTCTACCTCCCACAACTGGTGTTAGAATTGCAGATGCACCCTGCTGTGCCTATTTTTATATATATTTGACTCATATAATATATATATATATATATATACATATATACATATATGTATATATATATGGGTGTAGGGATCTGAACCCAGGTTCCCACAGTTGCACAACTAACACTTTACCCAGTGTGCCATCTCTCTGTCCAGATGTCTAAGTTTCTCAAATCACCCAACAAAGAATGCTTGAGCTTTATCTGAGACTTGATCTCTACAGACTCTAGTTTATCTAGTTGTTCTTCCACAGTGCCTAGTAAATTGCATGTAGTAAATAGATGGTCAGACAAATGAGGACTGACTGAATGAAGGCAGTCATCTTCTTGACCTCACGATGGGAATGATATGGTCCAGTTTCATTTGATGAAGCATCTTCTTTGTTACACTATGGGAATAGACACATCTTAAGTCCTTCAGCTTCTCTTCCGAATACTCTGAGGTAACAGCCATCACTGTACATGCTACCCATTCATTCCTTTACTCATTTAGTCAACATGCTTTTGTTCCTCAGTGATCACAATGTGCCACTCATTCACAGGGTCTCTGGTGCCACAAGGCATAGATGTTAACTAGGTTTACTATTTTATGTCATGTGTGCTTGGTACATGTCTAAAAGCTTTGTAGAACAGAGAGAAAGATATCCTGTGCTGCCTGGTATAGGCAGTAGCGATGTTCCACGTTATATGAGTTGAGTCCTGAATGATTAGTGAAAGTTATATAATATGAGCTTTGAAGTATTAATAAACTTTGTGAAGTGGAAGCCAGTGACTGGCTGGCCTGGGAAGGACTAGGTTGGTGGGTTTAAAGGCTACTTGGTGAGTTAGGGTTAGAAATTTGCATTTTGTTATACAAATAATTAGTGAATTTAAATACTTCCAACAGTTGAGTGGCAAGGTGGGTGACTGAGTGCCTGTGACATTAGTATAGGCTTAAGTGCCACCAAGTTCTAAATATTTCTCTGGTCTCTGGGAGAAAAATATGCCACTCCCAAGTCATTCCAGATGTTCATTCTATGCCTGAAATTAGAGCCACACTCATTTAGATTCAAGGTTATTACCTACGCACAGTGATGAGTAACATTTAAGTTTCTATCAATCATGGAGCTTTTTCTGTGTTTAAATGATTTTGACTAGTGGGAGTTGGGCTGAGAAAAGAGGTTGTCAGGTGGGTGGGACACAGAATTTACTCAGTTGGTAATACCTTATTGGATTAATTCAGTTTGGTTCAATTTGCTAAATCTGTACAGAACATATACCATGTGCAAAATGTGGTACCATGGCTCTGGCTTTGGAGATGGGATTCTCCAACTTCTGTTCTCATCAAGGGTTTTTTTTTTTTCCTTAAAAGCACAGATAATTATATAACTCACAAGGGACAAGAGGAACCCTCTAGGGGCACAGAGGATGTAGAGTGTCCAGGTGTGTTTGCTGGTGGCACTCAGGCTGCTGGAAAGGCTATAAGTGACCACCACTTGCAGATGTCAAGATACGGCCTTTGCTGAATTACACAGACCTCGGACTTGACATCTACAAAATAGGCAAATAGGCAAATAAGTTACTTAACATTAAAATATTGATATTTACAAAAAGCACTTAAATGTTTTTAGTTATCAGCAAAACTAAAATTAGAGATGAGAGAATTTTGATTTAATCTCTGAACTAAACTCTGAGCTTTTCTGAAATTTTTTTCTTCTCTTCACTAGAACATGTTTCACTGGAGAAATCTCTGTGATTGCTGTAGGCAGCTCCATGCATCTCTTGATTTATAGAAGAGGGTAGAACAAGGACAAGGGGGAAGAAGATGACATTGATTTGTGTGGGTGAGAGAATTCTAAATTTCATGAGTCAAATACAATTCCCAAGGACCTGACACTGCCTGGAGCCTCTGTGAAGGAAGCTCTTTGTCCCCTGTTTCTACTGCACAGTGTTGTGTGTTAGGCCAGTGCTCTGGCCTTCCATCTACAGTCCCACACCTGCACTGAAAATTCCTCCCTCTTCTGTTCAGGCTTCTCAGGAATCAAACTACACATTGTAGGATGTAAATGATCATGAAATGAGAGACCTAAATATTGAATTTATCCAGGAAATCATGATGGGAAACAGCCACTTATTTCAGTAACTTGGAACACTAAATGGAATAGGTCAAATAATGCTGAGGATTTTCAGTAACTTTCCATTTATTCTGCCTTCAAACTAAGTACTCATATTTTGGTTATGACTTAAAAGTGACACATGTCTGAGAGAATGCACCATGGCTTCCCTTTTTCCTGGAAACCAAATGAAAATTTATTATAGACCATATTGTTAGTTTTATCCATAGATATTGGACACTGTTGAAATATTGATTTCAGACAGCCAGAATTCAGAAAGCAAGAACCCATCCTGAGCAGGTAGCATGTTCTGTTTGAACCACTAGGAGGTGTGTGTGCAAAAAGAAGCAACTACTTCTGGCTTGGCTGCTTATGCGTGCCTATTATGAGAATATAAGAAGACACCGAGGACAAAAGAGCCACCAAAAATCCAATCTAAAATCTACATTTTCTCTAAGTGGCTTCCGGCAGAAATCCAGTCTGCAAATTGCAGATGGGTTGAGAGTGAGGGGTAGTGTGCCTTGCTTCCCTTCTTTTGGTTAGTAGAAGTTCTTTTGAAATTTGCTCCTTTTATCATCCTTTTTTTTAGCTTCTACAGGAGCCCCTCTGGCCTTTGAGGTTATTTCCTCTTTCAGCCTAGTTACAAATTTGAGGACAGGAAATACTTGCCCAGCTTTTTCATTTTGTGATGCTGACACCCACTCCTAAACACCCAGGCTTGCAGCCTCCCAAGGAGGTCTGCCAGCATTAAGTGACTGTTTTTTTTTTGTTTGTTTTACGTGGCTTTACTTGTTCCTAAGGAGTGAACGTAGCAGGGCACCTCTACCTCAAGCACTGTGGCTGTTGCAGAAGAGTAAACTCCCTCGAAATGCCATACAAGTGTTCAGAAGACCTAGATGTCAGACTTCTGTTCCCTGTAGTTCAGGGTCTGAGTCCCTAAGCTGTATCTTTCAGGAGAGTAGCAATGCCTAAGACCAACTAAGTCTTTTTTCACAGTTATCTACTACCTACCATTTGAAGAGCAGGTGTTCTAACAAACTTATTATATGCTGGACATATGCACAGTATCATCCAGATGGTCATCTGAAAAGTGATAAAATATTTTCACAAAAAAGAAATATATTATGATTAAAGGGATTGTAACAAGTCTGTTTTCTTCAGCCATCTGGGTATGGACAGGAGGTAAATCTCCAATCTCTGTGCTACCAAACTTCCTCTTATTAACCAATTGAGTTTTGATGTTGAGACTTCATAAGACATTTCTAAAATTATATCATCCTCTGCCCTTATAATATGTTCAGATTTTCACTAAAAGTCTCTGTGAAATAGGTATGTGGGGCTTTCTCCCTTCTTCCTGAGGACTTTGAGATAAAGATTGTGTGCAACCTGAAACCATCACTACAGTAAGCAAAGGAGATATGTGTTCTAAATACTTAGCCTCAGGCCCAAGTCTCTGGTCCCCTATTGGAACATGAATGTAACATCTGGATGATGCATGTATGCAAGATAAGGAGAATCTCTATTAATGTGTAAGACACTCACATGTTAGTGTGATGTAACCTGGCTCATATCATTAAATTGGCAACTCTCACTTTGTTACTGGCTCTTTCTATAAGCTCAGCCAAAGAGCAGCTTACACAATTACCTTTAAAAGATACAAAAGCTAAAGGATTCTGCTCAGGGCCTGGCAGACAGCAAATTATCTATCCAGTAATGTAGAGATGGTTCTCAGTGATCAAATGTCTCCTGCATCTTTGTGTGTGCATTGGAGGAGCAGGCTAGATGCCAGAGTAAGCTTACCAAGAAATAGGAAATCTATATTCTAACCTTTCTGAGGTTAGAGTTAGTGAACTGTGCTGAGATATTTGTCTTTATGCTTAAGAATCCTGGCAGTGTATCAACGAATAAAATAATACAGTGGAAACTATACAGTATCATGTGACTTTTTAGTACAAACATCAAAGTCAAAAAAACCTATGAAAATCATTATACATTGACTTTGCCAGCCAGAAGCTACCTTCTTAGCTTCTTGGACTCCGAGTCTGTTTGTTCCTCTTCCCTACATTTGGCAATGATGTCTTGAGCATATGGTGTTGATATGCTAGATTTATGTGTCTTTTAAAGACACTGAGTCCTCCTCACTTTAAATCTCTCTGCTTAGGAGGTCAACCTACCATAAAGCTCCTTTCAGTTTCATAGTGGTCTGACAACACCGTCCTCTTCCATGTTTTTAGCACTAAGGGAACTATATAACAAGAGCTCCTTGTTAACACCCTACAAGCACCAGTGTGGGACTTCCCCTTCAATAGAAGGTCATTGAAATGAGTTTCCTGAGCTAGTTGCCTATTCCATGGGGCCCTTGCTTATAAACCAGAGCCGAATTTGATACTCTTTCCTGTTCAAGGACTATATTACACTGAATCAAACCTGTATGATGTGAAAAAATACTGTGGTCCTATGGGTATGTTTCTAGGCTTTGTATCCTGCTGTCCCGTCTTTGTTATAGAAAGGGATCTAGTAATAATCACATAGAACATTGCATAGAAGAATCTGCATTCTCCATGGATATCTCTCTGTATTTGTTGGAGAGACAGGGGGAGACAGAGATAGAGACAGACACAGAGAAAGAGAGAGACACACACACACACATATAGTGAATATATACACTTGCATGTATATTTGTCTTCTTTGAAGAATAGTCATTTCCTGGACATAGGTGGACATAATTCATTGAACAGCTTTCTCTGAAGAGCACAGATGGAGCTCTGCCTTGACCTGTTAACATACTCTCAGATGTGTTTTTGTGAATTCTTTTCTGTTACCTTCCCTTTTGTATATGTGCTCAAATTTCTTAGAAGACTGTGAATACTGGAGGTACTGTGTTGTGAAACAGGTTTTCTAAACCGTGTCAAATTCTTCACAGTGTCAAAGAGAAAATTTAGCAGAGTTTAATTACTTGTCCACTGAATGGTAGTGATAAGGAATTGTATTTTTGTTTCTAAGAGTAACTAAAGTTTTAACCATGTTAGTACCTATATCTGATACTTGGGTGCTCATACTAATCCAAGATGCTCAAATATGGGCATATAGCAAAAGTGTCTCAAACAGTAACAGCTCTTATCCTTTACATTTATTGTTCTAAATGTGAGACCTGAGAGTCAGAAGTTAGTGATCACTGTTATCATTTTTGTGAGTGTATATCAGAGCACAAAAATATATGGTCTTTGTATCATATGAGACTCCAGCCCATCTGAGGACAGAGCTGAGAAAGAGCCTCATTGATAATAGGAAGTAGTTTGTGTTCATGCTGCAAATGTGACCCAGGAAAAGCTGTTGTCCCAGATGAGACTTCTAAAGGAGTGTTGCATTTTAGCCCATGATGGGAATCAGGACAAAAAAATTTCAAAGATGCTTGCACTAGAAGGGCAGCCCTACAGATCCTTATTAGGAATCTTCATTTAGACAGAATGCTTATAATGTTGGTTTGGAACTTTTCCAATCATTCTGGAAAGTTCCAGTCCAGACTTTTAATTTCAAGAGAACATAATCATTTGAGGATTAGGTGTTGCATTTGCTGGCTGAGTGATCTTGGGTAAGACATTAACTTCTCTGAGTCTCTGTTTCTACATCTCTAAAGAGAACCTAGTAAATTACACCCCACTGGAGATTGTGAAGGTGAACATGGGCAATATATGGAGCAGTCAGATGACTTGGTACAAGCTGATCTTATGACTACCCCACTGTCTAATCACAGTGAGAGAGAAGCACTGGACCAGAAGGGATGTGAAGGTAGGAAGAGAATAATGAGTAACAGCTAACAGGTGACCTCAAACCTAGAGGTCACCTGACATGCTGTGGATCCTCAACTGTCCTGAGAGATGGACAGCATGATCCATCACAGGATATTACATGACAGCTCAGCCAAGGGCCTGAGTCACACATTCATCTATAATGTAAGTGATATTACATTAAAATCTCTAATTCTCATTTTCAGACATACTAAAAATGTGTTAATACCTTGCTTTTTACTTTGACATTTTGATCATTCAGAAATATATTTGTCTTAAAAGCGTTTTCCTTGCTTCAAACTAATTTCAATTGTTCTATTTTCATTTTATTATATATTTTCTATACTTTTAGTAAATTTTATTTTTCTTTCCATCTTTATGATAATTATAGATCTACAGGAAATTTAAAAAATTCATTCAGAGAAGCATCCAGTTCCTCCAGCAATAACACATTACATAATCATGGCATAGGATCTGAATCAGGAGACTGACAGACAGTTGGTGCCATGTGTGAATGGTTTCCTGCCATTCTGTCACATACAGATTTGTATAATGACCACTCTAAGTGTAGTAAGGATCATGCTATACCACAACACAGATGTGCATGCTTTTTATTTCTTATTTTATTTTATTATTATGAACAAAGAAGTCACACTTTCTATCCTTGTATATCCTATTCAAGATCCCTTCCCCCTCCTAACACATCAGGTCATTCTCTCTTCTCCACAACTCCCCATCCCCTCCCTGGGCAGGCGGCAGGCAGTCCCAAGGTCCCAGTGTCCCAATATTGCTTAGTTCAGCCTCCACTCCTGGCAGATCCAGTTTTCTCTCTCCTCCCTCAAGACTGAGTCAGGTGTTCCTCTAGGGGGAATGGGGTCCAAAGAGTCAGTCCAAGGTGTTTTTGTTGGCTCATCTGAAATTCATTCAGGTGTTACTGAGAAATAAGTAGTATATTTTTTAATTTCTCATTTTTCTCAGCATATTTGACACAAATTAGAAATTCTGTCCTTTGGTCCCAGCACTGTACTATTACAAAGCCCAATTATTATAGACCTCAAAGCCATTGTTCCTTCTTATCCACTACAATGTGGCTTAAAGTATGGGTCACAGCAGAAGTGGGGTGTGACTTTTTTTTGCATTTTTTAAAAGTTTAATTTATTTGTTTATTTTACATCCTAATCTCCTCCACTTCTAGTCCTTCCCCCCTCCCTTCAATCTATCCCTCCTCTATATTTGCTCAGAAAGAGGCAGGCCTCCCCTAGACATCAGCAAAACATGACCTGTCAAGCTGCCATAGGACCAAGTACCTCTCCCTGTATTTAGGCTGAGTAAGGCAATATAGCACAAGGAATAGGTTCCTAAGATCCAGCCAAAGTACCAGAGTCAGGCCCTGCTCCCATTACCTAGAGTCCCACAAATAGATCAAGCTACATAATTGTCTCATATATACAGATAACCGAGGTCAGTCCCACGCAGACTCCCTGGTGTTGGCTTAGACTGAGTTTTCATGAACCAGGCTAGTGGTTTCTATAGATTTTCCTGCAATGTCCTTGGTTCCCTGGCTCCTACAATCTCTCCTCCTTCTCCTCATGGGATTGCCTGAGCTTTGTCCTGTGTTTGGCTATGAGTTTCTGAGTCAGACTCCATCAGACACTGGATGAAGTCTCTCTCCTGACATCTAGGGTAGTCATAAACCCAGTCACAGAGGATGGCCAGTTCAGGCTATGCATCCACTGCCACCAGGAATCTTAGATGAAGCTGTCCTTGTAGACTTGTGGGAGTTTCCCTTGCACCAGGCTTCTACTGGACCTGCTTCCAGTCATCTCTCTCAGCACTCTCATCCTCTGCCCTTCACCACAACCTGACCCCTCAAGCTCCCAGTCAAAGGACATCTCTATTTCCCCTTCCCAGGGAGATTCATGTATTCCCCCTTGGGCCATCCTTCTTACATAGCTTCTCTGAGTCTGTGGATAGTAGCATGATTAGCTTTTGCTTTACATCTAGTATCCAACTATGAGTGAGTATATACCATATTTGTCCTTTTAGATCTGGGTTACCTCATTGAGGATGATATTTTCTAGTTCCATCCATTGTTTTTTACAGCTGAGTAATACAATGTTGTGTAAATATACCAAATTTGATTTATTTATTCTCTGGTTGAGGGGCATCTAGGTTGTTTCCAGGTTCTAGCTATTATAAATAAAGCTGCTATGAACATAATTGAACAAGAGTCTTTGTATTTTGATTGAGTATCCTTCTTGATATATGCCAAGGAGTGGTATCATAGGATCTTGAGGTAGATTGTTTCACAATTTTCTGAGAAAACACCATATTGATTTCCAAAGTGGATGTACAAGCTTGCACTTCCACCAGCAATGGAGGAGTGTACTCCTTGCTCCACATTCCCGTCAGCATAACTTGTCATTTGTAGTTTTGATCTTAGTCATTCTGACAGTATAAGATAAAATCTAAGAGTTGTCTTGATTTGCATTTCCCTGCTGGCTAAGGATGATAAACATTTCTCTAAGCATTTCTGTGCCATTTGAGAATTCTCTTTTTAGGTCTGTACTCAGTTTTTAAATTTGATTATTTGATTTTTTGATGTCTAATTTCTTGGATTCTCTCTGTATTTTAGAAATCAGTTCTCTGTCAGATGTGGGGCTGGTAAAGATCTTTTTTCATTCTGTAGGCTGCTGTTTTGTCCTCTTGACAGTGTCTTTTGCCTTCAAAAGCTTTCCAGTTTTATGAGGTCCTGTTTATTAATGGTCAATCTTAGTGCCTGGGCTACTGGTATTCTATTCAGGAAGCTGTTTTCTATGCCTTTGCATTCAAGGCTGTTCCCCAATTTCTCTTCTATCAGACTCAGTGTAACTAATTGTATGCCTAGTCTTTGACCCACTTGGACTTAAGTTTTGTACAGGGTGATAGATATGAATCTATTTGCATTCTTCTACATGCTGACATCCAGTTATGCCAGAATAATTTGTTGAAGATGAATGATATCTTCTCTTTATTGTATAGTTTTGGCTTTTTTGTCAAAAAATCAAGTGTCTATAGGTGTGTGAATTAATGTCTGGGTCTTTGATTTGAGTTGATTTATCAATGTGTGTGTTTCTATGTAAATACTGTGCTGTTTTTATAACTATAGCTTTGTAGTAGTGCTTGAGATCAGCAAGGTAATACTTCAAGCAGCTTTGTAATTGTACAGGATTGTTTTCCAAGCTATCCTGATTTTTTCCCATATGAAGTAGGATATAATTTTTATGTAATTAGAAAGAATTGTCACTTAGTGAGATGAATCAGTTGGTAAAAAGCGTTTGTGCTGACCTCTGACATCCCAAATTCAATGCTGGGATCCTTCAACATTTCAGGAGAGAGCTGACTCCGGAGAGTTGTCCTTTGACCTCCACAGCATGTAATTAATTAACAGAAACAGCATGCTAAAACCAAGGTTTTGAGCCACTTCTGCTGCTGATGTGAAATGATTTCCTGTTTACTGACTTTTATTCAATGGTTTCATTGGAAGGACATGAGATGCTGATCCCTAGGTGGCTTCTTCTTGACATTGTACATCCTAGACACTCAGAGGGGACTGAACACCTGAGCTTAGAGCCACACATCTCCCAGGTTCCATTGCTTTTCTTTATTTTCTTGACTTTTCTTCAGCCTTAAGTTTCTCATTTATATGGGATGTTATATAATTAATACATATAACACCTTTACGTGAATAGCCTAGAAGTATTCTGTGATCTTAATCATTCCTAGTAATAGACCTCTTCTATCCTGTGGCAACTACATTTTTGCTCTCCTTATTTTAGCATGTGCCATCAGTTATGACAGTATTTCTTACATCTGTGCCATTAGCATGTGAGTCTTGTAGTTATGAAAATGTGGCTGTTGTAAGGGTTAAACATTGCTAATGGTTATTAACTAGAAATATGCCCTTTGCCCTTCAGCTCTGATTTTTTTTTTTCAGTTGCCAATAAGTAAATCTACTTAGTAACTTTGTGGAAGTAGTTCTGGCATAGGAGCAGCCAAATGTACTCCTCACACCACTCCATAGGGCATCCATCAGTTAGATCTTGCCTAGTCCTTACCTAGAAAGGCCACAGCATTGTTGGATGCCGCTAGCTTTGTCTTGGGAGACAAGGCTCCACAACACATCAACCATTCTTCCTGCTCTTATGAGCACCCCCTCCACAGCCCTTCCTTTAGCTTAGAATGAGCAGTGTTGCTTTTTAAAGATTCATAATGACTGTTCATAGCTCACCTATGCTCTGCTATGCACCCTGCTCATCCATCCTCTCCTTCAGAATATAAGGGGTCTATCTGTAATGGCATGTTCTGACAGCCATCTTGGCCATTCTATGATTACAGTTAAACTAAACTCTGACAGTGACTCAGATCACATGAATCTATAGAGAACTCTGGAAAAAGAGCTTGAGTTTTGTTTTGTTTTGCTTAGGGGAGAACCTGGAGTTTTGCACATGCTGGGCCAATAGCCCAGCCTCAAGATGAGCAGTGTAAATTTGAAATCCCAGAGTAAGCTAAGAAAATTCTGTAAAAGTTGCTATGTAAAACTGATGAATTAACTAAATGAAATGGAGTGTCACTTGGGAAAGGAGAACATTCTTTCCCTTGCTTTTCTTCATCCCCACATTGTTAAAAAATGGGTTTGTGTGTGTGTGTGAATGGACATGCTTTGCCTCTGAGTTCTCACTATATATCCAAGAAGTATGCTGTGATTATAATTTCCTAGAGACACATTCCTACAGGAAATGGGCTGCAAAGGAGGAAAAGTGTGTCTCCCCGAAGGAAGTGCTCATAGAAAGCCAGTCTGGGAAATAAATCATGGAAAATGCTTAAATGGGCTCTGGCCCTTTGTATTGGAGTGGTAAGATAGTGACTTTGGTCCCAGGGAAAGCAATTTCTTTTGGATATAACCCTTAAGGCATGTGAAAGATCCAGGCTTAATTTAAAAACCAGCACCTTCATTATTATAACTCACTTTTCCTTAACCACCTGACCACACATTCATACACCAAAACCACCATGATCAGGAAATATACAAATAGGAAAAATGAATGCCACTTAGAAAGTAGTATTCAAGATCTCCATGTATTTATTCCTTAGACACTGTTTCTAAGAAAGTGCTGGCAGAGTTCTGTCCCTTCTCAAAGAATTGACTTTCTTTATTAAGAAATATTTGTATTAGGAATCAGAATTGAATCTGTTCCTTACACTTTTAAAAAACATACTAATATATTTTTAGCAACAAGTGGGGAACTTTATTGAATGCAAAAAAATGTAATTGACAGTCTCTTAGTGGCCTGATTAATTCTCTGAATAGAATGAAATGGAAATTATTTCTGTAGTAATAGGTTTTTGGCCAAGACTTTCAGGCCTAGCCTTGAGGTTTAGACTTACTTGTAGCCTTATTGCCACTTTGCCTTAAGGAAACAGACAGAAACTTATTGATAGCTAGCTCTTCTTTTTTAGCTAACTTATTTTGTTTAGCCATGTGGTTGGTAATTTTTTAGAGCAGTATTTTAGCTTTTTTTTTTTTTTTTTTTTTTGACTTATCGGGCTTTGTGGCATCTGTGCTCTGTTTTTTTGTTTATAGAGTTTTTTGTTTTTTGTTTTTTTTTGTCTAGTAGCCCCACCCACACTTCTTGTCTGCCTTTGGGCAATTAGCTTTTTATTAAGCCAGTAAGAGGGACAAATATTTATAATCTATTAATATAATTTCACTACATATTTCTTCTAGTTTGGCTTCAGAGGATAAATTTGTGGACTCAACCATGCTTTCCAGTCTTCCAAAGTACCACATAAATTGACAGGAAGCAAGGAGATGCTTTATAAAATAGCCTGGTGCTTATGTCAGTATCAGATACCAACACTGACCACTTGCTAGGTACTTGTTTTATTGTTAGCCTATGGCCTATACCTGTCTTTCTTTGGATGCCTGAGACTCATTGCTTTGTAAATCTTTCCTCCTCATACCAGGTTGTAATAAACCAGAGGGACAGTGAACCTGCAGGAAGCTGTTAGTCTCCATCACAGTCTTACCAATATTTGGGAATTCTTCAACAAACAGTCATCATCTCGACCCATTACTGCTCTTAAAAGAGCATTGTTGTCATCTGTCACAGAAATTCATAATAATGTCTTCATCTGGTCCCTGAAAACAAACTTGAGCAAAAGACATAAAAGCACAAGACTTAATGATGGAGTAGCCTTTAGGGAAAGTCTGTAAGACAGTAAGGAGGTCCATGTTGAGGAAAGAATAAATGGAATATGTCTTCAGTTGAGTCCATGGCTAGAGAGATGTCTCAGTGAGTAAATATTCTAGCTGAGAGAAGCTTGACAACCAGACTTGGATCCCTATAACACATAAAAATCTAAATGTATTGGTGCACAGCTGAAATCCCAGCACTTTTGTGCCAAGGTGAGGGGGAGATACAGGAGAATTGACATTGGCTAAAGCTTGTGGGCTACCCTGTTTGAATGGTAATTCACAGGGCACAGAAAGACATCTCACATCAACAGACTCTATCGTTGGACTGATCCATGGTTCTAATAGGCCAGAGGTGTCCTGTTCTTCAAGATAACTGTCTTAGGTTCCCCACTACCAATCATTGGCTACCTCAGAGGCAGGGGAAATGGTAGGTGGGTGGCTTCATGAGCATCTTTCTCATTCTTCCAGTCCATAATAGGTTAAAGCCGTAATGCTTAACCTCTCCCAGAGAAATGACACTGTGGCTGGAGGTTCTAATTAGTGACATCTCTGAAAGTACTACAGACAGCTCCTAGTAAGGACTGTTATATACAGATTACAGCAGTTGTTATCCTGCTTGTGTGTGTGAATCATTTAGAGATAACTTAAAATGCATACGTATTTCTGGGCCTTACTCCCAGAGCTTACAGTTATTTTTAACAAGTTTCAGGCTTTGTTGATATAAGTCAAACATTGGGTAACTGCATTGAGAATTACTGGATTACAATACCCTGGAGACTGTTTGAAGACACTCTACAAGAAACATAAACCTTACTTACTCTAACAGACACAAGATGTCATACAGGCCTTCACTGAGACTCATTTGAGAAGGGGTCAGACCATGTGAGCCCCACACCACACTAAGCAAACTTCCTGGGAAACAATTCTTAGATGCTGTTCCTTTCTTCAAAGTTCCACTCCTCACTGTGATGACCACTGTTCTTCTCAAGACTTCAAGCATTCTTTGTGTTTTTCCCCATTACTCTTCTGTCCAGAAGGACAGAATGCAAAGATATATTACCACATATGTGACCTTGAATTTTCGTTTCTTTAAAAAGGAAAAAAAATATTGTGAATTTATGTTTTGAAGACATTAAGAACAAATTATTTGTAATCTGCCTCATAGTTTCTAGAAATGGTAGTGATACAGCACTTTCATCCCTTGTTTTACATGATTATGGCACTAGGAAGGAGAGTAGCTTTTTATTTTTAACTCAGACTTTAGCTGGAAACCAAGAATTTCCTTTTATCTTTTTCTATACCCTCACCATTAAAGATATTAAAAAAAGAACAGTTTTAGGTTTAGGAGCTTGCTGGCAGGGTGTAGATTTTGAAAATTATGTTTAAAGAAAAAAATGAGAAAGAATTCTAATTTTATCAAAAACTATCTCGGGAGAAAAGACACAAACCAGATGCTGGAAGCAGATGATTGGAGTGGAGAAGCCTAGTGGATAATGGCAAGCTTATTGAAAGACCAGCCCCAAGACTCACCAGAGCTTTGATTATTTGATTTTCTCCCCCTGGGAACTTAATTTAAAAAAGTCTCCCTCAGGAAGTTTTATTCAAAAAGATGCCATCTAAAATAAACGAAAGTTTCATTTGCAGCTTGTCTGTGGTTGGTGTGGATTGCAGCCTCATGGTGTTCTCAGAGGGAGTGTCGCCAGCAGAATGAGACAGGGAAGGAGAAGGAAGCACTGGTGGTTGACTGAGTGGGCTGATGTTCACTTAGGTTCTCATCCTTTCTTAATGAGGTCAACAACATGTCCAAATTGGATCCCATCAGTCCAAATTCACCCCAGGGCTAGGCGGGGAACATCAGTGAGCCAAGGCTTAGAAGCATAAGAAATTCAGAGTAAAGACCTCTCTGGACCCTGGGTTAAAAGACAGGCTAGAAATAAAGATTTTATTTGTGACAGTTTACCATAGATAGTATTTTTATTATTACCTCAGTATAAAGTCCTGCCCCTTCCATTTTTTTATATTCCCCACCAGCTTCCATTATCCATCTTTTCATCTGTTCATGTATTTTGACTTCTACAAAGAAAACTTTCACAAATTCTTTGAACCGTTTATTTGAATTGATACTGTTATATGTAGTGGAATATTTCTGATCTGGACTTTCCAGCCTAGCCCCATGGCCCAGACCCACAGACCCGCAGTACACGCCCCCCAAGTCCTCTGCAGACCTACATTTTCCACAGAAATATACAGATCCTTATATTAATTTTACACTGGTTGACCTGGGGCCCAGGCATATAACTTTCTAACTCTTTACTCTTAAACTAACCCATGATTCTTATCTTGTTCAGCCATGAGCCTCAGTACCTTTTCTCAGCAGCATTTCAACTTCATTCCTCTACATCTCCTGGTATCTCTGCTTTGTTCTTCCTGTTCTCAGAGTTTTCTTAGTCTGGTAGCCCCACCCACACTTTCAGTCTGCCTTCAGCCAATTAGCATTTTTATTAAACCAATAGATGGGACAGTTATTTACAATGTAACATAATCTCACTACAATTATATGAGAATTCATATACCTAATGTGTTCTGTTTACTCTCTACCACCCTTACCTCTCCAGCCTTGGCAAGCCCTACCCCTACCTCCTTACAAGGCCCTTTCATGAATGATGTGTGTGTGTTGTTGTTGTTATTGTTGTTCTGTTTGTGACCCACTGATTTTAACAAGGACCATTGTTTTGACCAAGGGTTTGGACCTGTTTGTGGGCTCATCAGTGGGAACACAACTAAAGATAATGAATGCCCCTTTTACCACATCTCCCCCCTCATAGCCAAATGGTCAGGCAAGAAGGCAGAGAAGTAAGAGCTGAGTTCCCTTCCCTGATCCATGTTCACAGGCCCAGTCTTGTGCAGGCCCAATGTAGATGATATAGCAGTTACTACACGGCTATTATTTTACTGGTTTTCTTATGCCCCGAACATAGCATTTTGAATATCTTCCATCTTTTACATTCTTTCACTTTCTCTTCAGGTTCTATGAATCTGAGAGGGAGTTGTATGAATGTCTTGTTTATGGCTGAGCATTCAATTACTACACATTCTCAGCACCATTACCAGCTATTAATCTTTATACTTTTTGACATTTATTGCAAAGAGAAACTTTTCTGATTAAATCTGAGAGTATCATTTAGGTGTAGTCATAAGTATTTTAAAAAAGAAGATGTGTGCCATATCAGGTTAGTTAACAACGGTTAGGAACTAAGGTCTCCTCAGTCAAGCCATACTTATTTTTTTAAATTGATTTACAATAATAAAAATTGATTCCCATTTGTCAAGTTTTCCTTATTCAAATCAGAAACCAGTTGGTTGCTCCTATAGTAGTCATGCCACTTTTGCAGTAATGGGCATATCTTGCCTAGCAGTTTGGTATTGTAGTTTATAGCATTTACATCTTAAAATTATGCTTAAACTGACTCTGTATGTCCAACATGAGTAAAAACTTGCAAGTTCTTTGAACAAAGTATCCAGACTCACAAAGGTTCCTTGAAGTGCCTACATATGTCTGTTTCCTGAGTAGGATAACCTCTCTAAGGCAGAGGCCAGTCGTTTCAGTAATCAAAGATTACCTCCAACACAAAGAAACCAAGTTCAACAGGCTTATTGACTGAGCAGATGGCTCAGTTTTAAGGACACTAAGAACTAGCTTTCACCTTTTGACCTTTTAGTATATGAACTACTGCTTCTTTGGTTGATTGTTAGACACTCATATTTAGGGTGTGCTGTTGTAAAGGAGCAACACTATTAGTAAAGAAACTTATAGGAAAGTTCCAGTTCAAACCTAACTTCACTTAGACACAAATGATATTTTTTAAGTACAGATTTATTCCTTTTTTTCTAGCCAAATAATGCATATTGCAGTTGCTTGAGTGGATCTGGAAGGCAATGCCTACCTCACCCTGTGCATGACACATATGTTGACATCCTCCTCTAACTTGTTACTGAGTGCTCCCAAAGTGTGATGTAGCATGGGATGAAAGCTAGTGATTGTCTCTGTAGAAAAAAATAAAATTTGAAACCTGGCTTGAAAGTGAACATTTGTAAGAAATGTTATCCATAAAACACAGAAGAATATTGGTTTCTTTTCTTAAACTTATTAGAACTACCAGATTTAGATCAGTCTTAGGGAATAGAAAACATTTCAACATTCAGCATTTAAAGGTGTCTCAGAGAAGAAGGGATTCTCTTACCTGGGGAGGCATCTCTCTAATCCAGCTGTCCTTGGCATATGCAGGGCTTACACTTCCCTAGAGTTGATTTAGAGAGCTAAATTCAGGAAATGCTGGCATACCTTTTTTCACAGACTCTTGTGTTATAATTGGTTTCCAGGAGGTGGTGCTATTGGGAGGTAACAGAAGCTCTAGAAGAGTCTGGAAGGAAGGAAGGTTGTTGGTAGTGTGCCCTAGGAGAGAACATTGGGAACTTGGCTCCTCCTCTTTCTTACTGTTCTACTTCTCTGCCATTGTGAGGTTGGCAGCTTTATTGCACACATTCTCTATGTGATGTGCTGCTTTGCCACAGGCTGAAAAACAAGGAACTGGTAGATTCTGGGTTGAAACCATTGCAATCGTGAGCCAAAGAAAGTAAGTAAGCTTATACAAAATGTAATTCAGATATCAACTGAAACAAAACAACAAAATCTCTGAATTTATTTTAAAGTTAGAACTTCTATTTTCCCCCATCAATGGCCAACTACAAGTCCAAAAGTCTGCAGTCAGAGGTTGTGTGGGGAAGGCAGGGCATTGCTGGCCTTTTTCCTACTTCCTCACCTGCTTACCACAACTTGTCACCCTAATTACTTGTCATGAGAGAAGAATGAGCACATGGAGTAGATAGGAAGTGCAGGGAGAGCCCTGCCTGATGGCACTGTGTTACTGGGTGAAATTTCTGGCTGATCTTGGTGTTGCTAGCCACTCTTCCTCTTCACCATGCTTCCACAGATCACTGAGTCTTGGCTCAGGTAGTAGCTGTCTAGTACCTGACTCTAGCATTTCCTCAGCCCTTCTGAATGTTCTCGGTTTATTACCATACCATACCATGCCATACCATGCCATACCACGGCATACCATAGCATGTCATAGCATATCGTATTATAGCATAGCATAGTGTAGCGTACCATACCATACCATATGATAGCATAGCATAGCATAGCATAGCATAGCATAGCATAGCATAGAATAGCATACCATACCATACCATACCATACCATACCATACCATACCATACCATACCATACCATACCATACCATCTTAGCTACTCTCCTTCAGCCACAGTTATAAAGCTTGAAGACAAAAAGAAATAGTTATTTTTCCAGCTCCATGGCCAAGGGTATTATTCTGTATAAATGCCACTCCACTCTGACTTCATACCCATGAGGTAGTTGTTAAGAATCAAAAATTTGATTTCCACCACTGCCTTGTAATTATTACAAAAGTTGTCTGGAAAAACAGCAACTTTGTGTTTATCTTCAGGGCCTCAAAGAAAACTGAGACAAAAGTAATCCTACCTCAATGTCTCATAGCACACAAAAATCCTGCTCTTTACAAGACATCCAGCAATGGTCAATTTGAATATTCCTCTGGGAACTATCACAACTGTATATAAAATTGCTTTAATTATTTTATTTATTTGTTTCGAACTCTTTCCTCACCACTAACTATATCATTGTGCTTTATGCTTTTCTCCACACTCTGTGTCACATCACATGGTGCTATTATTTAGGTAACACTGATCATCGAAAACAAACAAACAAAGAAGGAACTACTGCATTCTCTCCCCCTGACCTGTTCTTAGCACTGACTTAAATGCCTTAAGTACAGACAGCTATGTTTCTGCCTCAGTTTCTGTTCTTCTTTCAGTTTTTGCCTGCAGCCATGAAGTCAACCTCAGAGCAAAGCCTCTTTTCAGCCCCTCCTATCCAAATGAAAACCATGTGCTTCTGTAAGCTGGCTTTTCTTTTAAAAGTTATTCTCCATTATTTAATGTAACTATTTGTTTAATCTATTGATCTTCAATAACTGCTTCCCCATTGTCTGTTATCAATTAGGCCACATTGATACAACTATTTGGTCTCAGAAGCAAATTTATTTAGGTACCATGAACATGCTTAAAGCTGATTGTAACACCCTAGAGAAGCTTAAACTCTGAATATCTACAAGTCAGCTGAACAAGACAATAAATGAAAATAGAAGGTAGACACCTACTTGATGCTTAAACAGCTCCCATTCATAATTTCCTACATTCTTTTATGTAGTCAGTTGATAAGACTGAACTCAACTAGTTATGTTCCTTCTCAGCTGAAACATTTAATTTATACTGAAGTTGTGTTAAATTCCAAACTCCCAGATGCAAATGAGAAGTGAACACTGATAATATTGAGCTATCTCTAACCCATGTACCAGCTACTGAGATGCTTTGAGAATAAAGCAGCATAAGGATTCAATTTGGGTTATATGAATTATACTTTGGAAACCAGAGAGATGGCTCAGTGTGTAAGAGTGTATCCCATTCTTTCAGAGGTATTGAATTTGGTTCCAAGCAACCATGTCAGACAAATCACAACTGCCTGTAGCTCCAGCTTGTAACTGAAGCCTCTGACCTCTGCTGACACTGTATTCACATGCACATACTCACAAACCAACAGATACATAAATATACACATAATTAAAACTAAGAATAAACATTTTTACAGCCATACTTTTTGTTTTACTGATACATAAAATCAACCAACTAGTAGAGATAAACCATCCTTGACTTTCATCCATTCTAGTCATGCGGGAAAGGATGAGCAGTTTATGGCGATGGGTGGAGTGGGAATCCTCCCCAGTGACTTCATTTGTATCAGTACAAAACACCTACCAAAGCTTTTCTGCCTTCTCAAATTCTCCTTTTCTATTTTTTCTTGTACCTCTCCTTCCTTCTAGCATCCTGGTGTCTTTGAGGACAGGATGAAAAAAAAAAAAAAAAAAAACCAAAGTCTGTCACCCATTAGCATGCTCTATCGATGAACTCTGTATCCCCACCCCAATGCAATGCTCATTCCCCAGCAAGAATGAGCTAAAGTAAGTGTACTGTTATATGTAATAGCTCTCCACAAATTCCAGACTTATATCTAACTAAGTGCAATTTGGACACAAAGTTCCAGGACATTGCTACATAATAGAGCTCAGATTCAATATTAACCCAGAATTTCTTTTCCCTTTCTTGGGTGTTCATTTTATCAGTGGCTACCCATCACATTCTGACAAGCACATAGGCTACAAAAAAAGATGAGTGGCCCAGAATTCACCTTGTACTTTCCTCCATGTTCAAAGGTCAAGTCTACACTCAACTTCCTTGTGATAGCTTCCAGCTGATGCCTTCTGTCCCTCCAGATGTCTCCTTGGACCACAGCACTCTCATCTTCCATCACGTGGTAATTAGGCGTTCCCAGGCCCCATTCCTGACCATGCATCAGCCAGCCAATCAGTCTGCCTTGTGGTTTTCTTGACCTTTCCAACTTCCACTTGTTTCATCAGTGTTTTTCTCATGAATGTCCAGTGTCCAGTGTGAGTCAATAGGAAAAAAAAAGCTAGATTCTATAGCACATGATAGGACTTATCCATACACCTTACTCTACTTCTGGTATTCCACAAGTGTTGTTTTTTAAATGTATTACCTGTCTTTAATGCTGAGCAGAAAATAGTTTGTTAAACTAGTTTATTACAGCATTGGTTGAATGCATTACTTGGATTTGGACATTGTAAAATATAGACCTGTAGACTCAGTTGATGATCTAGATTGGAGTGCATAATTGTCCTTCATTTTATAATATTGCATGACCATCCTTAGTTCTTAGTAAACATTAAATTTGATGATGAGTGCAGCAGACACAATTTTTCGCACTGCACAGTTGTTCCTTCTCTAAGATTACATAGGACCAGAAGAATGGTCATCAGCAAAGAAGAATACAAGCTAGTTTCTGAGTTGCTGGATCTTATTGTATATTCTGTAACTGAGCAGTGATGACTCAGGGAACCCAAATAAATGGTAGATTAGTAATTAACTAAGTCTATAATATCTTTAGTTATACTAAACTATGAGTTTCAAACCTTAACTTATTCCAAATATGCTTTTCTTGACATGAATTTAATCAATCAATGGATAGCTAGTAAATCCTTGTGTTTAAGACAGCAAACTGACAGCAGCAACTAATATTAAAAAAGTTTTAAATTAATTTATGAGCCCAAATATTGTTAGAGCAAATGGTTATTCACCTAAAACTTTTTGAGTATTACTTTTATTAAATGTTTCAATGTAATATAATAGGACAAAATATAGTTATTTCTCACATCAAAATAGAGAAATCATGAGCATGGCAGTCAATGATGAAACCATCTGTTTATACAAAAACTAAATGTTTCTATGTATTTATCTCACAACCGTAACATAGGGAGGCAAATTTAAAATTATTTAGAATTTAGAACACTGATGGTATTTTGCATCACTCTTTTATAAGCATCACTCAGAAAGAAAAAAATACTATCAGTTAAGTTTTGCTATTGAATAAATTATAAAATGTGACCTGATTTTAAAGATGTTAAAATGTGAAGAAGAAACTTGCCTCTTATAATTAAGAAAGCAAACTGCAAAAGTGTCATCCACTCACCCATAGGAGTAATGTACTTTGGTATACTCTCTGGATGCAATTTAGCAGTTATATACTCCAATTTTTAACATGCATACTTTTGACCCTGAAATTTTACTTCTTGGAATTTATGCTGAGGAAATAATCAAGAATTTGTAGAAAGATTACACTACATATTTGTTCATTGCCATAATATTTATAAAACCGAAGCATTGGAGGCAATTTAAATGCACAGAAATCAGTGATTAGTTGAATAAATTATAGCATATCCATATCAGAGCATCATCCACTGAATTTAAATATGATCCTGCAGATGAAGAGTAACTGAAAACACTTCATACTTTGATACCTCAATTTTCTTCAAGTAAATATAGACATTGATATAAAAAATAGTTGGAACTAAATTTATATTAAAAGTATTTTGAGAGAGCAGTATCAGAGTGATAATTTAATTTTTTATTTATTTAGATACCTAAGGCTTTTAAAATTATAATTTTTAATAGAACAATTAAAAAGTAATATTTCTATTTAAGACAAAAATGTTCCTTTAGTAAATTTAAAGATTATGTGATGCAATAAGGGGATGTTACAAATAAAATATTTGAAATAAAAATAGAATGTCTTTGATCTTTGTTGCTATAAAATCAAATTTTATATAAAATGAACATTATGCACAGAAACTACACTAATTTAAAGGCAGATTTCTGTTTGTGTCATGCACATAGTAATATTTTAATCCTTGCAACCAAGTCCATGTTACCAGGCACTAAGGGATGAACAATCATGCAGTGCAATGACCTTGAGTGTCACATTTTAACATCTGTTTTTTATGTTGTGATATTTACTTGAGATTTGGTATTATTAAAAATGAGGAAAATATCTGTTACCATGGGTAACAGGGCAGTAACCTGAAACTGATGGATTGGCATGCTTTGTCTCTATAATGTAATCCAAACCAAGTCATAACATTTTGGTTATAGCTTTTATCTATACTCATACATATTTTTTGTCTGATAAGTAAACTGCTAGGTTTCCTGCCTAGTTCTTAATAGTCCTGAAATCTAGGAGAAAAGAAGATTTTAGCCTTCCATTTAAAATTGACACCTGCAGGCAAAATGTAGATATATTAGTGAACATTTGTGATTCCAGTGACACTTCTCTTGAACAAAATGGTCTGAATAATATGTTTTAGTGTATGTGTAGATATGTCTGCATCTTTATGTACATGTGCATAGGTGTTTAGATGCCAGTGGTTGATGCCACATGTCTTTCTCATTCACGCTCCACATTTTTTGAGTTCATACTTCTATACTGTACTTACACTATTCCTTCCCTCTACCCCTCCAACTCCTTCTGTGTCCTTAAACTCCATCTCCAATTTATAACCTGATGTGGGAATGTCTTTCTGTGTGCTGTGAATATTATTTTTTAAATAAAGGGACTGTTTTGTCCTATGTGGGCACCATATAAGTAGGTGGAGGAATGGGAACATAGGTAGGAGGAAGGTGGAGTCACAGAGATGATCCAGTGACCCATGAGGTAAGATGTAATGAATTAGGTAAGCCACGGGCCATGTGGCAAGACAGATTAATGGAAATGGGATGAATTAAAATGAAAGGGCTAGCTAGCAATATGCATGAGCCATAGCCCAAACAGCATGAAATTATCCATAGTCCAAAGAGCATGAAATTAATATAATTGTCTGTGTGTTTTTTGGGGGGGACTTTGGGATTGCTGGTCCAGATAAGCAGTGGTGGGCAGATTGAGACCTCTGGACTGTGGGACTAGGCAGGCCAGAAACTTCATGTTACAATAATGCTGTCTCCGTTAGTCATTATTATTATGTATATATGCATATTATGTATGTATCTATAGTATCACCAAATGAGTCTATTGTATGGTACTCATATGGATATTTATTTAGGGATAACTATTTGGAATTCTAAGTCATAGCAAGGGCCTCTTCCCTGGAAAGCACTGAATTCCCCTCCCATCTTAGCAGTAATTAATTGCCAGGAGCTCTTCATCCAGTGATAAGGCCATGTGAGATTTCCCTCATCCAAGTTGGCCTGTCAATTGATGTCATTGTGCATTATCTTATTTAAGTAACCATTGTAGGCAGAAATTTCTGTCCTGCTATCTATCTAAACTGCTCCCAAGTAACTACACAGGGGCTTAATATTAATTGTGCATGCTTGACCAATAGCTCAGGCTTGTTATTTTAGTTAACTCTTTAAACTTAACCCGTATTTCTTATTTATGTTTTGCCACCTGGCTTGGTACCTTTTCTCAGTACGGCATACATATATTAATTATTTCTATCTTCATCTGCTCATGCCTCCAGACTCTTCCCTTTTTCTTCCCAACATTTTCAGTTTGGCTTTTCCAATTAGCCTTATCTGGCCCAGCTATTGATTTGTCAGCTTCTTTATTAAACCAATCACAGTAACATATATTCACACAGTACAAAGGAATATTTCATAAACCATATTACTGAAATTTCATGGAGGCAACTCCTTGTCATATTTTCACTATTCTCTCTGGTAGCAGACATCTTGAGCCTCTCCTCTGGCTTTTATAATCTTTCCTTCCTCTTCTACAATGTTCCTTGTGCTACAGTTGTATTGCAGATACACCATTTGGGGATGTGAACCCCACTCTCTGTTGTTCTCCCCATTTTGATAAGTTGTAGATTTTTCTGATGATCTCAATCTTTTTCAAAAATAAGCTTCTTTAATATGGGGAGAACTACTCTTGCCTTTAGATTTAGTGAGTGGCATTTAGAATACAGTCAGGAATTATACTGGTTTGAGAGAGTGGCAGTAGTGGGTTCCCTTGTAGGGTCCATGACCTACACAGGCTAGAGGTAATTGGATAGGTAAAAAAAAAAAAAAAAGAAAAGAAAAACTAGGAATAAATTTCTTCTTACTGAGCAAGCCTTAGATCCAATTAGAAGGCTGTTGGTTACCCTCAGTATATAAATTCCATTATTGTACCATGGAGATAATGTCCCATGCTGGTCATTGTTGTGGTTCTTAGGTTTTACAGCTAGGTAGTACAGTTGGTTGCTTTTGTATTTATTTTATTATTATTATTATTATTATTATTATTATTATTGTGAACAAAGAAGTCATACTTTCTATCCTTGTATATCCTTATTCAAGGGCTTTTGTATTTTTAACCTTGGCTACTTCCATAGAACTTCCAGGTAGTATAGAATTCCTGGAAGAGGCTTCAATGTCAATGTCATTTCCTTCTAAATTCTTCTAAGTCCTGTGTCCAAAGTGTGTGATGTCTTCAGAAATAGGTACTTACCTTCATTTTTCTGGGAGGCAAATGGGGCAATATTGATATCTTATATCACTCAGAGAGACTCAAATATGCCTGGCCCATTCTTGGCAATGGAGTTTTTGCTATATAATTTATGACTCTTAGGGGGAACTTTATTTCCCTAAGTCTTGTAACTCCCTTAAAACTGGAGAATATCCTCCTGAGCGAGGTATCGCAATCTCAGAGAGATAAGCAGGGGATGTACTCACTCACTAGTGGTCTCTAAACAAACAAACAAGAAGAAAAGCCAAACATGCCCAAGCGGCAAACCACAACCACTGAACAGCTTGGGATCAGAAACACCCTGGACTGACCCTTCGAACCCCACTCCAACTATAGGAACACCAGACTCACTCTTGAGGGAGGGGGGACAAAACTGGATTTGGCCAGGAGTGGAGACTGATCCAAGCATTATTGGGTCAGTGGAACCATAGGACTGTCTGCTCCCTGCCCAGGGAAGGGATGGGGAGTTGCAGAGAAGAAAAATGACCAGATGTGTTAGGAGGGGGAAGGGACCTTGAATAAGGATATACAGGGATGGAAAAAAAAATTCAGAGGGAAAGCTGAACACAAAGTAAATATATGTGTAGCAATCTTATTTGCATTTCTTCCCTTGATAAGCCATGATTATGATTCTTATCCTCTTTATAGTTATTGTTAACTTTTCCTCATTTTAAATTCATGTTACTGTTTTTTTGTTAAATACAAAATAAAGAAGAAGAAAAAAAAACTATATCCATATAGTATGCATGTATATAACACTTAAATACTATTTATGTTCTTATGTAAATGTTAATTAAGGGTTCCCTTTTCAAACATCTTTAGTGTTCTCTCTCTCTCTCTCTCTCTCTCTCCTTCTCTGTATTTTTTTCATTCTCTATTTCAAGTTTCACCATTTTCTTCTCTTCTCATGTCCTACTGTCTTTCTCTCTCAGATTCCCCCACCCTAATCCATGATTTCTTTGTATTTTTCTGGTTTCTGTGATTTCTTCAGGAAAAATTTGCATGTCTAAATATTTGGAGCTAGTAGAACATAGGTCATTTAACCATTCTGAGTCTTAGTTACCTTACTCAATTTAATATTTTTCTGTTCTATCCATTTATATGCAAATTTGATTTTTATCTTTCTTAACAGCTGAATAGAATTTTATTGAGCATATGTAACACGTTTTCATTGTCCATTTATTAGCTGAGAAGACCCAAGTATGAGGGCATGTAACTATCTAAAATTTGCCAAAAACATAACACTGGAATATTGATGGTATCTTCAACAAATGGTGCTAGCAAAACTGGATGTCTACATGTAGGAGAATGAGATTAGACTCGTATCTATCACTCTACACATAAAAACCTTCATATGAATCAAAGTCTTTAATGTCACGTTTAAAGTGCTGAAACTGCTAAAAGAAAACATAGGCAGTAGCCTGTGAGATATAGGTGTAGAAAAGGACTTTCTGCCTAGGACACCATTTGCTTAGAAATTAAGGTCAGATATTTACAATGGGTCTTCATAAAATTAAAAGACTCTGTAAAGTAGAGGAGACTATCAGTCCAGTGAAGAGAAGGCCCACAGAGTAGGAGATAATTATGTTTCTGATAAAGGATTGATAACCAGAATAAAAAAAGAATACAATAAACAATTATTCAAGAATTCAAAGATCCAATTAAAAACTAAGCTACAGATATAAACAGAGAGTTCTTAAAAGAAGAAGTAAAAATGGCTAAGAAATATTTTTAAATGTATTAAAAAATTAACAGTTATAGAAATTCTAATTCATGCTATGTTGAGATTTCATGTTTTTCTGTCAGAATGATTAAGATGGAGAAAAAACTAACAACAAAATGCTGGTCAGGATGTGAAGGAAGGGAAACCCTTATTCACTGTTAATAGGATTTCAGACTGGTATAGTCAACATGAAAAGTCATGTAGAAAAATGTTCACAAAGTTCAGTTTCCAACATGACCCATTTATACAAATTTTTAGCCTATGCCCAAAGGACCTCATATTCTACTGCAAAGATATGTACTCAGTAGTCACAATAGCTAGAAAATGAAATCAGCCTAAATTCTTACTTTTTGAGACAGATATTTGACTGAATCTGGAGACTGATGATTTTATTAGACTGACCAACCAAAGAACCCTAAGAAGGACCCTCCTGCCTCCACCTCCTCAGCACATGAGTACAGACTACTGTATTTGGCTTTGTGTGTGTGTCTGTGTGTCTTTGTGTGTCTCTGTGTGTCTCTGTGTGTGTGTCTGTATCTCTCTGTGTCTCTGTGTGTGTGTGTCTGTGTGTGTGTCTGTGTCTCTGTGTGTGTATCTGTGTGTATGTGCACTGGCAATAGGCACTCAGATCCTCATGCCTATACAGTTTTGACATTCTATTGAATACTTATTGAAATGTGTTCTACACATTTGCCTATCAACTAATACCCACACTATTTACCACAGATTCTGGAAGCAGTTTCTATTATCAAAGGCTATCAAATGCTTATTCATCTTTTCTAAAAGACTATTAGATAAGAAATACTACTTTGAAAGGTGACACATATAGTTCTTTTAGCCAATAATAAGATCAACTTGGAGATTCCCTATGCAGCATCCACAAACACAAGTTGCATCACATTATCATTTGCTTAAACTTCTTAGTGTCTTCTCCATATTTTAAGATAAGGTTCAAAACTTCAACCTGTCTTATGGAGTATGTGTAATCCAGGACCTATCAAACTGCCCTAGGCTCATCTTTCCTGTGCCTCCCTTCTAGCCTTTACAGCATCAACTATGCCATCCTTCCCAATGCATAAGCCTATTCACAGACTTATTTCTGAAGTAGTGTAGCTTTTTCCCCATTTTCCTTCTGTCCTACTACTCTATAGCCAGGTCTATTTCAATTCTGTTCCAGGATTTGGATTGTATTTCTAGTTTATTATGACAGTAGTTCTCCATTTCCTAGGCTCTTCTCTCTATAGTATCAGATATTCACTGTCAACCTCAATCTTAAAATATTAAATGGAAAATTGTAGAAATTAATAATTTATAAGCTTGAAAACATATGCTAATTTCATGAACACTAAGATGGAATCTTATGCCATTTCTTCCATCCTATCATGAATGTGAGCCAGCCTTCTGATGTTCTTTAGTACTATGCACATTCAGTCCTGTGGGACAGTCCCAACTCTTGGTTATAGATCCCCTATTCCCATATATGAACTTGGGTAAGTCACTTAATCTGTTGATGTTTTAGAGATAAGTGATAAGTGACCTTATTAAGTCATAATCTAAGGGCCCACTGGATTTAATGTTCTTTAGATGAAGACATTGGCTGTCTCTATTACTTATCAAGGTCATCACAAATACCTCAGGATGACATGACAAAGTTTTATAAAACTATAGAAAAAAGTGGCACATTGTCTTGGATGGGCACAAACTTTTCACAATGGGGCAAAGTTAGTATCATGTTTATAATCCATAGGCTGTGGATCACATGCAACATATGAATGTAGTTCTAAAATGAAACATGAAAATGTAAAGATACTTCATTCATGTAGAACTCTTTGGAATTTCTCCCTAAAACTCTGAGGAAGAAACTCTGTTTGCTCACTCTTTTTTAACAATTGGAGGTCTTTTTGTGGACCCCTGAGCCATTGACTGCTGTATCATCTAGGCTCATTCTAGCAAAGCATTAAACTTTAAAGAGAACATTAGCATATAGAGGAACTTTATTTAGCAGTATTGTTAGAAATGAGTAAAATAATTTCAATCAGAAGAAAAGCTACTTACCTATAAGTAGCAAAGTTGCTCTTTGAATATTTTTTGTTACAAAATGCAACAATTATATGTTGTCAAGGACAAAAGTGACCTGACTTTTAGCTCACAAGCAAGTTTTGTAGAAAGACATGAACAAGTCTGTAAAGCTCCAAGATTTTTTTCTATTTCTTTCTTACTTGGAAAGACCTTTGTCTTTATAAACATTGTCACCCAAATGCATAGCTAAGGTTAATGTTTTCAGGCACTCAAACAATGAGAACACAGTCTAATGACAATGCCTGAGATTCTGCACCCACTCTACTGACTTGTTTATGTAAGAGACTAATGTGGGCTGGCTCTGGAGCCAGTATGCAACAGTACTCTTTATTCAGTGACTGTGTTGACAGATAATGCAGAACCTGAACTGCCACTGTTTCTCAAATGCTGTTTAAGTGAAAATTTCCTTTTTAAAATGGAAGAATGTTTTTAGAACATGGAGGGAAAATCAGTAGTACAAAACAGATCCCTGCTTTATACTCATTTTACTGAGTGAGGAACACTCATTCAAGTTGATGGGTTGCTTTCTTTTCTCTCTCTTTTTTCTTTTATCTCTGGATGATGTCTAAGAGACTTTCTTTACCAAGTCTTATATTTGTGCCCTTGGTGTAACTTGTGATCTGTCATAGTGATGACAGATCATGAGTACCCTCAGAGCATCTCCCTGTGAGGCATCATGGTAAAATGCAGCAATGCAAGGAATTTTATCTGGGATTGCAATTTAATAAATGTTGGACTATCTTTAGGTCAAATCTAGTGCAGATCAGTCATTACCATCTGTCACCAAATACAGCCAACTGTCAGCTGGTTGGTGGCCATTAGGAAATTCATTAGTAATTTCAGTTCACTTCTTAATTAATGAACATACTTATGCACAGAACATTCCATAACTGACCATTTTCTTAAGTGCTGCATTCTGTCCTTGTAACCTGTACATTCTTTCTCTCTGAGCAGCGTGTCTTCTAGCTTGTAGTTGCTACAGTTCTGGTAATGTATCTTCCAACTCCATTTGTGCACGTGCATGCAATCTGGAAGGGAATGGAGGAGATGGGGTTTTTATCCATGGTTTGAAGTGGAAAATATGGTTCCCAATGAGATTTGTAGAGTTGGAAGCATTTCAAGAATGCCCTTTCATGAGGATTTTAGTATTGTGTACAAATATTCTGGTCTTGGATGAAAGACTTTGTACAGCAGGCTCTGACTGGTGGAGGGAAACCCTCATTTACATGTGAGGAAATCTGGCTTGGATTTTTTCAATGGCATTAGGTTTTTTTAGTTGTTTTGTGTTGGTTTTATTTAGTATTGAACATGTCCATCCTTTTATCAAAACTTGACTAAGGGGAGAACTTCCCTCTTATGGTTGCTAGTAAACATGCATTTTGCTACCAGTAAATTGCTCTCAATAATCATGGTAAATAATGACAACTTGGGGAAAACATTAAACATATGAAAGACTGACAGCCAGGAAACAAGGCTGACACTCAGCTCTTCACCTGAGAGGTCTCAGTTCCTCCTTATATTGTAGGAGGGTGTCTTAAAAGAGCCATCTTTTTGTTCTGTGTTTACATCATAAATCCACAGAATCCAATGAAGATAGGTCTTGGTATAGTGCTCTGTCCTTTCCCTGTTGCAGCTTATTTAACTGTTACTTAGAAATGTCCACTCATTCCATTCAAAACAGTCCATTTACACCACATATGATTATTTCAATAAGTAATTACACCTCTTGCATGAAAATGAACTTTTTAAAAAAATTCTTTGTTGTTTATTTTGAAATCACAGAGGCACAGACAGACAATAGAATGAAAATGCTGTCCTAAAGCCATATGGTTTGTTAGGTACATTGGCCTTGAAGAATGAGTTGATCTTTATTCTCTTAGGATTCATTAAGTTCTCTGAACAGGACATCTAGAGGTGGACAGAACAGGTGCTATCTCAATCTGGCCAACACAGTGCAGACACTTGGAAAAAAATTGCAAAAACGAAGCTGAAGCTTAGGGCAAGTGCACATACTAACAGGTCCTTCCAAGTTTGTTCTCATGTGCATGCAGCTGATGGCTTTGGAACAGAAGAGGGCAGATTGTTCCGTACAAGAAATTGGTTTCAAGGTGAAAATCAGTTAGATTTTATGCAAATGTTATGGACAGTTCCAGTTCAGCAAGATGTACTAGCTGTATCAGTGGTGCCCTGGCTGTCACTCTCATGACTGCTCCTTCCTATCTGGCAGTGAGTCTGTGCAAGACCTCCTCATTTATCCATTAATTACTTTACCAAATGAATAAAGTGCATAAAGGGATTGCTGCTATTTTAAGTATGATTCAAAGTTTTCTGCTATCTTCAACCTGTAGGCATAAGAATGCAACCCCAGGGTAAAAGTGCTGTTCTGAAATGTAAGATTTCTGCTGGTGAGTGTAGAGTTGGGTGCCAGCATATCTCTCTAGGGTTCCAGGGTTTGCCTTCCTTAAGTCAATAGTGATTACATTAAAAGTTAGACTGCAAGGAAAGAAAGCCACCAATCTGATGTGAGATGTCTTTCTGTACACTTTTAATTATCATTAGATAATAAAGGAACTATTTTGGCCTTTGGTAAGACATCTTAGAAGTAGACAGGGAATCCTAACATAGATAAAGGCAGAGGGTGGAGTCAGGGATGCTGTGAGCTGCTACCTAGGAGGAAGATATAAAGGAATTCAGGTAAACCACAGGGCACGTGGAAAGACAGATTAATGGAAATGGATTGAGTTAAGATGAAAGAGCTAGCATAGCAATAAGTCTGAGCCATAGGCCAAAAGCATGAAATTAATATAAGATTTGTGTGATTATTTGGGACCAAGCAGCTGTGAGCAGTCTATTTGGGACAGCTGGACCATATCTTGGGGCTAGGCCAGACCAGATACTTCATACTATACCAATACCTTTCTACCATTTCTAGGACCTCCCCAGGATGACTTCAAAAGCAAATCACAAACCCCTGTCTGGCCCTAATTTAAATCTGTCATTTGGGAAGTATGTCACAATATAAAAAAGAACATTTGGAATCTTACTGCTTTGAGAGGAACAGTACAAGTTCTCATAGTCTTATTCACTTTATAAAAGGGCTCTTTATGCATAATCTATTGTGCCAGTGACGGTATCAGAAAGGTATCAATATGCCCAAAAACTTCTTAGATTCCAATTTGAAAAACTCACATGTAGAATCTACCTTTGTTTATATCTATTTTTTTTTGGTTTGGAACTATTTTTTCTAAGTTTTTTTATTTAAAAGGTTTTTTTTTTTTTTAATTTTACATACCAACCACAGTTCCTCTTTCCTCCCCACCTCCTATTAGCCCCAAGCTTTTCCCCACTCTACTCCCTCATCCACTTCTCAGAGAGGGTAAGGACTCCAACAGGGAGTTAATATAGTCAGCATATCAAGTTGAGGCAGGACTAAACCCATCCACCATATGAAGGCTGAGCAAAGTATCCTTCTATAGGGAATGGGCTCCAAAAAGCCAGTTCATGCACTAGAGATAAATCCTTATCCCAGTGCCAGAGGCTCTACAATCTGCCCAAGCCACATACTGTCTTACACATTCAGAGAGTGTAATTCAGTCCCCTGCAGGTTTCCAACTCTCAATCCAGAGCCAATGAGGTATTTAGAGAAATAGTTCGTAAATGGTCTCAGCTCATATTGAAGATAGTTATTTTAGCAAAATCCTAGTTTCCTGTGTCTAGTGTAGCCTGAAATGAAAAAGGGAATAAGGAATAAATAAAAGTCTGTTCACAAAATTTAAGTACCATGGAAATCTTGCTCACAGGTAGTTTTTTAAGTGGCATGTTTGAATGTTGTCTTTTAGAAATTTTATTATTAAAATTGACTTTTTTTCTTAGAAAAGCATATGCATATAAAGAAATCAGTGATACTATAGCAACTCCTAGGATAAAGGCATTGGTGAATGTATCAGGAGCATAAATGTATTAATGTGTGTTATGAATTGTTCATGTGCAAAAGGAAATTTCTCAGTTTGAAGAGGAATTAGCAGGGAATGAGTGAAATGAGCATACAGGCCATTCCTAAGCCCAGACATTTTATTTCAAATTGTAAGTTTGTTTAACAAAAGTATTTGAGGTATTTTATACCAAGAGAGTAAAAATTTAATATTTCAAGGGTAAAAATTTAATATTTCAAGGGTTACATAAATCATGGCAGATCTTCTAAGTATCCTTGTCTCTCTGTTGCAAATGGTTCAATACCACCTAGAGCTACAAATTTCTGTCATGTGGTAGATGTCTATAATACTTCAACAGTACTCCATATTTACTCAAAAGAACTTTACATTGACAAGCCTTGTCCTAAAAGTGTGACACTACTACTGTTAGATTATGAGTCCGTCATGTTAAGACAGTCATTTCTCCAGAATGTCAGACCAGGCCCCCTTCTAGAGATGGTAGGCCTAGCACATAACACAGCAGGGAAAAAGCAAAGGAGCCCTAACCAAGTCTCCCTGAAGCCACTGACAGCAATGACAGAGCAGCGCCTCCCTAACCCTTCAGTCTTTGCTTTGAGTTATGGTCAGGTTTCCAGTGACTTTGTGAATTCTCTGCTCTACCACTGTGGCCACTGTGTTTCTCTGTGTTACAAAAATACCCCAGTACTGTTCAACACAATAACACTGACAGACAAAGCTCATTACCAAATGGCAGCCACCCTCAAAGGTTCAAAAGCACACCAACTTGTAGAAGAGGTTTTTGGCCCCGTTCAGCAGGGAGCTAGGCCCATAGACCTGCAGTTCCAGACCACCTAGCCCCATGGTCTGGATCTATCCACTGCTGCTTATCTGAACCAGCAATCCCAAAGTCCCAAAGAAAGACACAGTCACTTATATTAATTTTATCCTGCTTGGCCTGTGACTCAGAAATATTGCTAGATAGCTCCTTCACCATAATTCAATCCATTTCCTTTAATGTCTTGCCACATGGCCTGTGGCTTACCTATTTCATTACATATTGTTACCTGAGTAGCTGGATTGAGTCTCTGTCTGATTCTGTCCTCCTTCTCCTTCATATGCTTCAATTTCTTTGCTTACTCCTATGATGTCTGCCATGGGCCAAAACAGTTTCTTTATTTAAAGAATGATATTCACAGCATACAGACATTCCCACATCACCAACTTGCTGGAATCCAAAGACAAACAGGAAGACAGATTCAAGGATCTTCCCAGGCTTAGACTCTTCAAGAATCTAAAACAAACCCATTTTATTTTTCTGTTTCATCAGGTAGAAGTAAAAAGCATCTGAAGTCTGCAGTGAAAAGAAAATGTCTATACAGTAAATAGCTCCTGCAGCATCTGAGAATGTCCATTTTTTTCTTCAGCAGAAGTCAACCTATAGAAATAACAGGGGCTGGAGAGATGGCTCAGCCATTAAAGGCTAGGCTCACAACCAAAAAATATAAGAAATAACAGATATCCCCAAATGCATCTTCAGCCCTTCATGGTTATTTCTTCTTGGACTGGGACTCACAACATGGGTCCAAAGTCATATCCTGGCTACCTCTCTTCAATAAGCTAATTAAAAGTGTGCCAAATTAAAAGTGGAAAGCAGAAGGAGATTTATTCAATATGGCAATATTAGGAAAAGGGACAAAGAGAGCAAATGAAACCCCCCACATTCAGTCTAGAAGAGAGATCAGGGGGTATCTGAGTGGGCTAGGGGTATGCATATTTGAGCAGTCAAGCTGTGGTCCTGTTTACCATTGACTCTTCATTGTCTAGGCTTCCATCTCATCCTGGAAGGTGCTTTGTCAAGTTGTTAGAACTGTATGAAATCTCTTTCCTACAAACAAGTTCCCTTTATGAGGAATGCCTTCTCTTTCACACAACATGAAATTCTGGGGAAATTTCCATTTCTTTTGGGTACATGTTCAACAGTCTGATAGTCAGATTGAAACTCATGTCTTTTAGAATATCTTTATCTCTGCCAGGCTGGTCATAGTTGCACAATAATTTTCATATAATGTTTATATAATGTTCAATCCTTAAATATTTCTTCTCTAAAATGAATTATCATGTTATTTTTTCCTTATCAAATCAATTTTAGGTATTCTCTCCATGTCCATTCCACTTCATTTTTTTTTAAAGTTTAACCCTTGTTTTTAAGTCTCATGGAATTATTTATGAATCATATACATTATAAACAGCATCTGTACTCTCAAGTAACATTTACCAAGTGAGATAAATGTCCCAAAATTACAATATCAAGGACTTGCTTCTGAGCTCACCTAGCATGAGGTGCAAATCCAGAAAGCAGTGGGTAGAGTATTCTATGAAATTTATTTTAATAATGTTATTGAAAGTTCTAGTTAATTAAGATGACTATGGGCCTGTGAAGTAGTACTCTGTAAAAGCTGGAGGTCACAAGCACTTAATAAGCACAGCCAGCAAATGCCCCTCGGTCTCAGTATTTCAGTTAGTGAGAGCTCCAGTATGAGGAGCAAAAGGGACTTGACTCTGAGTAGAGCAGTAGAAGCAGCTCAGGAAGGAAGGAGTGCCTGCAGGAGTAACTAGCTTGGTGCACTTCCACAATGGCATGTCACATCCCTTCTCAGCAGGTAGAGAGAAACTGATGCCATTTTATTTTTGTTTCTACTTACACTAAATGGAACAATGTACATAGTTCTCGTGACTGGGTGTATAATTGTTCTCCTTTTGGAAAGCTGTCTCATTGAAATTGTCATTCAGTGAAAGAGAATGAGGTTTGTTTCAGTGTAAACATGCAGAGTCTGATACCAATTCCTACAATGGGCTTTTCTGATTCTGACTTTTTGTTAGGTCAAAAAAGCACACAAATTTCCAATTTGATTGTTAAAACTAACTTTTGGTGAAGTTAATAAAATAGGGCTTTTCATGATAGACTAGAGTGGCTTATACCATGAATTTAGATTCAGAGAGAAGACGAGGCCTTAGGGACAGAATATCAAGAGTGTTTGCATCTTCAGAACACAGAATCTTATTTACTTCTGTGCTTGGAGTCTACCATCTAATGGACATTTGGAAACTGTTAGCTAAATGAGCAAATAGATCAATATTTATGTATTTCCTGTCTGCTTCCCCAAAAGTTTTAAAGCAGTTTATAGTAAACACATGTAAAACAGAATATTTAAATATTTAAATTAAAGGAAGAAAAATGAGACCAAAAACTATATGAAGAAAATGAAAATATATTTATGACAAAAGATCTCTGCCTAGGCTGAGACTCACTTGTGTTATTTAACTGGATGATGAAATTTAAGCATATTGGTTGCCTATCTTGTTCCCTTAATCTTTATTTTTTCTTCTTCTTTATTTTGTATTTAACAAAAAAAAGTAACATGAATTTAAAATGAGGAAAAGTTAACAATAACTATGAACAGGATAAGAATCATAAGCATGGCATATCAAGGGTGGTAATGCAAATAAGATTGCTACACATATATTTACTTTGTGTTCAGCTTTCCCTCTGAAATTTTTTTTTCCCATCCCTGTATATCCTCATTCTAGGTCCCTTCCCCCTCCCAACACATCTTGACATTTCTCTTCTCTGCAACTCCCCATCCCTTCGCTGGGCAGGGAGCAGACAGTCCTATGGTCCCACTGATCCAATAATGTTTGGATCAGTCACCACTCCTGGCCAAATCCAGTTTTGTCCAACCTCCCTCAAGAATGAGTCTGGTATTCCTATAATTGGAGTGGGGTTCGAAGGATCAGTCCAGGGTGTTTCTGATCCCAAGCTGTTCAGTGGTTGTGGTTTGTCGCTTGGGTATGTTTGGCTTTTTTTTTTTTCTTGTTTGTTTGTTTAGAACCCACTAGTGAGTGAGTACATCCCCTGCTTATCTCTCTGAGATTGTGATACCTCGCTCAGGAGGATATTCTCCAAATCCCT
>PVIH01002209.1:0-120927 GCA_004025045.1 Sigmodon hispidus
ACATCAGCCCCCGTGTCGACTAAGCCCTGCATAAAAATATTGTCTATCCTTATTGTCAACTTTGGTCTTTGTTCATTTATGGAGGTCTGCCAAAATACACGTTTTATTGGTTTGCTGGATACCATCAACTTCTCTTGTAAGGGCAATCTATTGTCTATGGTTACATGATCTACTGTTTCAGGCTTGGAATTTGTTACTCATCCTGAAGACATTGCTCTTCCACTGTGACCGGATATGACTGAACCCTTTTTGGCTTGGAGGTCTGAGTTTTGAGGGCTTCCCGGTGGAAGCCCCGAGATACATTTCCCGATGGTAAAAGCTTGCCATCCTTGTCTCTTATAGATCTACATTCATTCGTCCAATGACTGCCTTTGTGACATCTCCTACATAGTCCAGGAGGTAGTGGCTTTCTGTTCAAGTCACTCTTGTGATTGGAAAAGTTCCCATGTATGCTTTGTCTACAATTTCTCTTTATATGACCTGGTTTACCACAATTGAAGCAAATAATGCCTTGATTTCTCATCTTAGCCTTAGCAATGGCTTGACCTACCCAGTTCTCTTCATCAGGGTGTAGATAGTCAGCATTAAGTGCATATTGAATCCATTCGTCTATGGGTGCACCCCTGATCTTTAATGACATGATCAATTTTTTACATGTCATATTAGCATTATCGAAGGCCAAAGAGAATATCAATTGTTTCCTAACTGCTGAATCCGATACTGCTCTATTTACAGCCTGAGTCAGTCTCTGTAAAAAGTCTGTATAAGGCTCCATTGGACCTTGTTTAATCTGGGTATATGACTCAATTCTCTGTCCTGGGTCCAAAACCTTTTCCCAAGCATGTAAGGCGGCAGTACGACACAGTAACAGAGCATGGTCATCATAAGTAGCCTGAACTGATAAATCAGCAAACGGGCCTTCCCCAAGGATTTGGTCCTTGGAGATGATAACATTTCCAGTTTCATCTCTAGATTCCAAGGCCTTAGCCTCTTCTCTAAACCAATTCCTCCACTGGAAGTTTTGGCCATCATTCAACACTGCGTTTGCTAAATTCTTCCAGTCATCAGGAATTACTTGATTCTGTGCTGACCATGAGTTCAAGGATTGCCTCACAAAAGGTGAGTGTACACCATAGTTCACTATGGCTTTCTTTATTGTCTTTAAATCCTTCATGGGTATAGGTTCATAATTGTATGCCACATTGTCAGAAGCCCTTCCACGTGGTTGTGGTTTTTTGACCTCTGCCACAACTGGGAACAGAGCTGGAGGGACGGGGGGTAGTCCCCTCATGGTAACCACTCTAGGTAAAGAACCTTCCCTGCAATAGCTCTAAATTCCTCTGTGATCAAAGTAGACCTCTCTTCCATGGAAACAATGAGTTTCTGGAATGTCTTAATACGTTCATCCATGCCAGACAGCTTAGCTTCATACTCTCTATGCTGAAATCCCTTAAAATAAGTTGGTAAGAAATATATTATCACACAGAAAAGCAAAAGGACTCCTGGGTGGAGATAACCTCCAAATGCATAATCCTGGAAATAATCCTCTATCACCATTGTGAAAAAGTGAGTAAAATTTTGAACATTTATCTGATCGGACATTTTAGAAGAAAGAAAAAATTTTTTGTCTTACTCATATGTAATGAGGACTTACGGTCAGCAGGTGTCGTAGTGCAGCAGCAATGGTGCTTGAAACGGGGTGGTGATTAAGCCCAGAGGTTCTCTGCCAAATGCCTCCACAAATCCTACCAGGCGTGCACCCTCAGAACTGGGTCTCAGCAGCTCTTCTGCAAACAGATTCCCTCCTGGCTGCTGTACCGAACACCTGTGCACGCAAATGGGAGCCAAAGCGTGCAGTGGGCACAGAATCCGGCGGGGCTCCGTCTGCGCGCGGGCGCGGAATACGGGGGGTTTGGGGAATTAGCCCCACGTTAAGGCGCCAATTATCGGGGTAGAAACACTCCACTAATAGGTATGTTTTAAATAAGGTTTATTTTGTTAGAATCATGTACAAAAGAAAGTTTTAGCAACGCGCCGAGCCGCCGCCGTACCGAGCCTCCACCTCGCTGCCCGCCGTGCACTGGGACCGGAAGACCCGCCCCCTCGCCGCACTCCGGGAGCGGAAGACCAACCTCTCTCTCCGCGCTCCGCTAAGCTTCTGTCTAGTCTTCGCTCTGCTTCTGTCTCGTCTCCACAGATTATGCCCCTCCCACACCGTACAATCCGGGATTTTCCGCTACACTTAGCCTTATACCTTACCTAGATATCACCAATTTTATCTGTTATTGTACAAAGAGATGGCCTAAGTACCCTATAGATAATAACTCAAGATAGCTGCCTAATGGCTCCATGGAACTCAATATTTTACAGGAGCTAACTTTTGCAAATGTATGGGAGGATGGAGTTTTTCTATCTCTTTTTCATATTTAAGGTCTAAACCTTCTCTTTCAGCTTCCTGTTGTTAAAAAGAGTTTCCCTAGTAAGATAACCCAACATGGAGCTAGATGATAAGAATGCCTCGCATATAGCTGCCACATGTTAAACCCAAGATGGCACTGGAAGAACACAACAAGTATAAAAGACACACCTCTAGGCATGGCTATATATATAAAAGATGTCATGTGAAAGTTGTTTCTTTTTTTTCTGCTTCTCTTTCCTTGTACTTGCCTGGCAACTTTCCAGAATAAACCCTAATGTGTCAGCTGTTCAATTGTTCGTATTCTCACATGCAAAATCAACAGAGGGGAGCAGAAGTGGGTATGAAGAAAAACATTTAAGTGATAAAAAGTTCTGTAAGCAAAGGAATCAGCAGCAGAATGTAGTGACAGCCACCTAAAAGAGAATGGGGTGGGGACCTGCCACCTTTACAGCTGACAGCTAATATCTAGAAGCAATAAAGAACTCAGATTGTCTCATCAATATGTGAGCAAATGAACTGAACAGGCAGTTCTCCTGAGGCACTCCATCTGGAATCATGCTTGAGAGTGACCCTGTGGTGACACTTACGCACATGAGAAATCCAGGAGGGGCACTGTTAGGACTTATCACCCAGGCTCTCTCATGTCCTCTTCACATCTTCTCTACAGGGCTAATATCCCTGTCTAAAGCCAAGAGTTCATAAAAAGTGACCCACTGATTCTGAGATATCACTTCAGGGGCTATGGTGATATTAAAATGGAAATGTGCAATATAACCTCTGTAAGCCACTCTCTTATTATAGTTATTAACAGCCCAGGAGAAAAAGATTTTTCTGTTTAGATGCTAATTAAAACTGGATCTATAAAGAAGGAAAAGATGACCACAATAAATGTGACATGTGTCTGACCAACTTGTGTCAATGGGTTAGAGAAATTCATCACCAGAGCGGAATGACAAGAGGGGCAAACCTCAAATTGTGGTTTTTGCTGTGAAAGAAGATCTCTGTCACAAAATTATGCATTATCACCAGATGGTGTAGGCATTTAGGGGTGAGGAGAAAAAAAATGCTACAATGCCTACCAAATTCTGTTCTTGGCATAAGACCAGGCTACATTCCTGAAGAACTCCCCTGATTATAGGTGGGAGAACAAAGGTGGATTGATTTGACTCTTATTTTTTCATGAAGAATGTATAAAGTTTTTATTATTCAGTGTTTGTAAAGGAAAACATGATACCAGCCTGTAAGAATAATAATTCTTTTAGACCTGAAGAAAAGAGATTAATATATGAAACAGATATGAGTTGTGGGTGATGATGGGAAACTGATGCACCAGAATTTGGGGTCATCACTAAAATCAGAAATAAATTCCCCCAACAATGGAGAGTTGATTTTTGATCAAGAAGTCAGAAATACACAATGAAAAAGAGAAAGAATCTTCAGCAAATGGAACTGCTCTAACTGGATGTCCACATGTAGAGAAATGCAAATAGATTAATATCTTTCACCCTGTACAAAACTCAAGTACAAGTGGACCAAAGATTCAACATAAAACTAAATACACTGAACCTAAGGGAAAAGAAAGTGGGAAATAGATTTGAACACATTGGCACAGGAGACACTTCCTGAGCAGAACACCAATTTCACAGACCCTAAGATCAACAACTAATAGGTGGGACCTCCTGAAACTGAAAAGCTTCTGTGGGGTAGAGGACACTGTCAATAAGACAAAACAGCAGCCTATACGAATAAAAAGGGTCTTACCAATTCCACATATGACAGAGAGCTGAACCCCAAAATATATAAAGAACTCAAAAAACTAGACATCAAAATAACAAATAATACAATTTAAAAATGGGTACAGATTAAAAAATAAGTTTCAAAAGAATCTCAAATGGTCAAGTTATGGTTAAAAAATTGTTTAACATTCTTAGCCATCTGGGAAAAACAAATCAAAATGACTTTAAACTACCATCTTATACCTGTGAAAATGACTAAGACCAAAAACATTATTGACAACTTATGTTGAAGAGAATGTGGAATAAGGGTAACACTCTTCCATTGTTCATGGGAGTAGAAACTTGTATGGTGGATTCACAGAAATTTGGGAATCAACCTACCTCAAAACTGAGCTATATAAATCTTAGGCATATAGATGTTCTATCATACCACAAGGACACTTGATCAACTATATTTATAGCAGTATTATCCATAAAATCAAAACCCCAAAACAACCTAGATGCCCTAAACCAAAAATATGGATTAGAAAAATGTGTTCAATTACACAGTGCTGTATTACTCAGCAGTTAAAAAACAATGGTATAATAAAATTTGCAGACAAATAGATGGAGCTGAAAAAATTTTATCCTGACTGAATTAACCTAGACCTAGAAAGATAAACACTATATGTATTCACTTATAATTGGACATTAGCTTTTAAGTAAAAGATAATCATGCTATGATCTACAGACCCAGATAGGCTAAGTAAAAAGGAGTGCTGGAGGAGGTAGGATTGGATATCCCTGGGAAGGGAAAACAGAATGTATTTTGTGAGTGGACTGGAGGTTGGTGAAGATGAAAACATGATGTATCCATTGGTAGATAAAGAGGAAGATATTGAGAGAGACAACTTGAATTGTAGAGCACTGGGTGGGGGCTTTTCATAAAAAATTCTACAATTTCTCAATAAAAGTTTCTATGTTGAAAACTCTACTGTAAACTTCTTAGTACCTTCAACAGTGACTTCTAGTAATAGAAGTTATGAAGCCTGAACCAGCCATCTTCTATAACCAAGCAAGGCTTTCATCAGTGGGGCTGGGACCACCAACACAGCCACAAAACCTTTGACCTGCAAGATGTGCTGGGGTAGTGGTGTCATAGAATTAGTGAGAATGACCAAACAATGAATGGTCCATCTTGAGGCTCAAACCACAAGAGGGAGCCCATGCCTGACACTACCCACATGTCCAGGAAACAGAATGATGGGGGTGGATAGAGGGGGGATTTAATAAAATGATTAACCAGTGGTATTCTGCTTTACTCATAGATTGGTGTCTAGCCAAACTGTCACAAGAAAGATGTCATTCAGCAACTGATCGGAGCAGATGGAGAGATTCACAGCTAATCATTAGATAGAACTGGGGGAACGCCCCAAAACAGGGGGACTGAAGGAGGCAGAAGGATCAAAGACAGCATGAGAACACAGACCACAAAATCAACTAATCAGGGTTCATAGGGGATCACAGAGAGTGAATAGACAATCACAAACCCTATATGGGTCTGTACTAGGTCTTCTGCATATATGTTATGGTGGTGTAGCTAGGTGTTCTTATGGGACTCGTAACAGAGGGAATGGTGGTAGCTCTGACTCTTTTGCTTGCTCTTAGGACAATTTTCCTCTTACTGACCACCTTATCCAGCCTTGATATGAGAGTTTGTGCCTAGTCTACTGTAATTTGTTACGTAGTGTCTGGGCGATCTGCTCTTTTATTGAAGAGAATGTTAGGAGGAGCAGATATGTGAGAAAGGGGGGGTGGAGTGGAGCTGAAAATTACAGTCAGGATGTAATGTATGAAAGAAAAATGAAAGGACAAAAGAAAGGGAAGAAAATGAAGCTGTAAATTACAAGGTGCCCAAGTGTAACAACAGAAACAACAGCAAATCTTATTCTTTTTATAAATGGATATTTTAGGGGCTTGCAAGATGGCACAGGGGGTTAAGGGTCTTGCAACTCAGTATAATCATCTAAGTTTGATCCTAAAGACCTATATAGTGACAGAAAATAACCAACTCCTAGAAGTCATTTTCTGACTTTACAAGTCATGTGCTGTAGCACGAACACAGACATGCACATGCTCATGTACACACTAAACAAGAAACAAACAAACATTTTATATGGAAATTTTTTGTTTTGTTTTGTGTTTTATTTATTTTTAATTATGAATAAAGTCATATTTTTATCCTTGTACATCCTTGTTCAATCTCCCTTTCCCCTCCCACCCACTCCAGCCACTCTTTCTTCTCCACATCTCTTTATCTCCTCCCCAAGATGAGAAGGAGGTCCCAAGGTCCCATTATGGCTTAGTTCAGCATCCACTCCTGGCAGATCCAGTTTCCTCACCTGTGGCGTAGTTAAAAACCCTCCTGCGTGCAGCGTCTCCACCTTTTCTCCCCTCCCTGAACACCCCCTTTTCTATAAGTGACTTTTAGATAATAAACATTGCTTAATATAGATCTCACGGCAAGTTATTTATCAAAACAGGAAACCCTGCTAAAGATATAGCTAAGAATCCCTGCTTGCCAGAGGCATGAAATGACAACAATGCTAGGGGTCATTTCCTCCAAGAAGCCTTTTTCTTCACCTTCATTATTTTCTGTAGAGCTTCTTGCCTCTGCCCCTTTTGTAGTTTCTAGATTCTGTATTTTTGCACTCTGTGCACAGAGAGGGGGGCTTCCTTTCTGCTAGTCCTGTTGAGATCCACAGGAAACCCTGCTAAAGCAATAGCTAAGAATCCCTGCTTGCCAGAGGCATGAAGTGACAATAATGCTAGGGGCAACTTTCTTCAAGAAGCCTCATACTCCATCTTCATTTTTTTCTAGGGAGCTTCCTGCCCCTGCTCCTTTTATAGTGTCTAGACTCGGCATTCTGTGCACAGAGAAGGGGAACTCTCTTTCTGCTAGTCAAAGAGAACTTCCAAGTTAGGCTTCAAGGTTAAGATGCCTCTTTCTCTTGTGATATATCTCTTTTACAACTTTTTAAGAATCACATTTTGGGCTGGGCATGGTTGTATATGCCTTTAATTCCAGGACTTAGGAGACAGAGAAAGGAAGATCTCTGAGTTTGAGGCCAGCCTGATCTATGTAGTGTGTTTCAGCACAGTGAGAGCTTTATGGAGACTTCTGAAAAAAATCATTTTTTTCATTGTATGTGTTTATATTCATCAACCATGAAGAGTGTATAGAGCTCTGAGAACAATCTTTGAGAATCTGTTCTTTCCTCAACAATGTAGATTCATGTGATCAAAGTCAGGTTGCAAAGTTTGAAAGCAAGCATGTTTATCCACTAAGCCCAGGCTGGCATTGAATTCAATACTCCTGCCTTTGCTCCTAAGTACTTGGATTATCAGCCTATGCCAGCACATCCAGTTCTCCTCTCTCATCTTGTATGTACATGTCTCTGTGTGTGCATATATACCTGTGTTTAAAGGTCAGGAAGCGATGCTCACTGTTATCCTCCATCACTATCCAAGACAAGGGCTCTCACTGCACTGGAGCTCATAAATTCAACTACACTGTCTGGTCAGCAAGCCTCAAGGATGCTCCCGTCTACACCCCACCAGCACAAGCATTACAAGTGTGCACCATTGCACCTGGCTATTTAGTGGGTGTTGGACCTCATGCTTGTACAGGCCAGGGTTTTACCAATCGAGCAATCTTCCAGTCCCTCTCGTTATCTGTGAACCACTACCACTATTTCAAGACCACCATGAAATGTCTGTCTAAAGGCCTGGTCTGTGCTTCATTGAGGCCATGAAATACCCTGGTAAATGCACTGACTGCTAATGTCTCACAAGCTACACTAGCCCAGAACATACAAATCAGAAGTTTCTGTGGTGATATATTTTATATTTAACAAAATCAACCTGGAATAACAAAGAAAGAAAACAGACCACAGTCACTTCTCTCTCAGCCAACTGCTCAGGCTGAACAGGGTAAAAGCTGTCTTCAAGAGTCCTCCACTTGGCTGGTCATTCCTACAGAATTCCTGAATGTCTGCCTATGCCTGCCTTAAATATCTTATCCACCCAGTTATTCCACTTCTGGGTTCAACTCTTCATCATAATTCTAGAGTTAGAATTAAATGTGTGGGCTCCTACAGTTTGATTGTTAGGCCGTGAACTCACAGAAATACAGAATGATCTGTCATCACTGCGCTGGGATTAAAAGCATGAGTTAACACTCTCTTGCCTTTTTGGTGTGGCTGTGGGTGATTCTGTTCTCTGATATTCCAGCCTGATTTTATTGAACACAAAATATATCACCATAGTTTTCTTAGAACTAAAGTCTCTAGAGACTAAAGACATCCCACTCAATACGGAAATAAGGAAACCAAGGCACTGAGAGGAGAATTCATGCACATTTTCACAGGTGTAATTAGGGCACAAACTTATATTCCTTGATGTCTCCTGTAAGACCTGAGATACAAAGAAGCACTGACATAAACAAGCTCCCCTCTCAGGATCAAACCTGCCATGTGTTTCCTCATTTACATCCCTTCCCTGCATGTGACCTACAAATGGAATTGGCACTAGCCAAGACCAGCATCACCAAAATGTGCACAAAACCAGCACATAAGGCTCAGCACTATTCATGGCTTGAAGTCCATTGTCAACACTTTAATATTCTTCTTTGTTTTTTTGTTGGGTTTTTTAAGGGTTTCCCATGCCCTTTGTAGCCAAGGATAATCTTGAGCATATTATCCTTCTGCTTCTCAAGTGCTGAGATGAGACATATGCTGAAGACTGACCCCAAGGTTTCCTGTATGCTGTGCCTGCATAATACCAACTGCACTACATCTCCAGTCTACCTTGAAATTCTCTGTAGTTTGGAGGCTTTCACTTTGCACTGAGCCATGCCAACTGCATAGTTAGTCCTGAGTGTAACACACACAAACCATGAGAAATGGTCCCTTTTGTGGTAGAATGTTTTCTGTATGATGTAAATAAAAAACTGTTTGTACCCCTGCACGCCACCGTAGAAGTGGGTGGAGAATCAGAGGCAGCCAGGTAGAAGGAGGGTGGAGTTAGTCATTCTCGATTGGACCCCCCCAAGAGGAACAGACATGTAGAGGTACCGGCTAGCCACGGGCTGGAAGCCACGTGGGGAGCAAATTAATAGAAATGGGTTGAATTAAGATGAAAGAGCTAGCTAGTAATATGCTTAAGATATGGGCCAAACAGTGTTAAAGTATATAAGCGTGTGATTTCATTTCTTTTGGGGGACAAAAGCCGCAGGCGCGCAGACCAGGTTCCAAATCACCAGCGCCGCACCAGGTCACAAACCTCCTGGACCCAAAATGGGTCGGGGAAACCTTTTTACAACACCCTTTGTTTAGCTAGCAAAAAATACAAGTCTGGGCCTGCCTGTGATTCTGAATGTGAAAGGGACAAGATAAATCCCAATCTCAGACCACCAGAGGAATAAGGTTATTTAAAAAGACCAATGCAACTTATGACCAAACATCCCTCCCCAGGATTTTTGTATCTGAGCCGTAATTAAATACACAGCAGGAATCACATCTCTGAATTCTGTTTTCTTCTATTTTAAAGTCAATAAATATTACAGAAAAAAAAAAAACCAAAACAAAGCATGCTTTTGGTTTGAGGAAGGGTTGTTGTCTTTGGGTTTGTTCATTTTTAGAGAGACATAGTGTTTTATATCCCATGCTGGCCTTGAAAAAGCTATGTAGCAGAAGACTTTTATGGGTTGGTTCTTTGATAGTTTTATATATGCAACTTGATCATACCCACCCTAACACCCTCCCTCCTTTCTCCACCCAAGATCATTTCCCTCCCAACTTCATGTACTTTTTCTTAAGGATTTATGAATTTAACTAGCACAATTCTCCCCACCAGTCATTTCTGCTGCTTTCACTTTCAAGAGATGGAATTATGGCAGGTAACATGATGCATGGCTTTTGAGAAGTGTTAGTTTCATACAACAGAACACATACTACCAGTGCTACCCTTGAGTTTGTTCGGGAAAGTTACCAGGCAGATACAAGGAAAGAGAAGCAGAAGAGAAAAGAGAATGACATTTTATGTGGTGTCTCCTTTTAGGACACTGGATGGGCACATATTCACATAGCTATGCCTAGGGGCATGTCCTCCATACTCAACAAGTTCTTTGGGCATCATGTTGAATTTTCCATGTAGCTGATATGTGCTTTGTATTCTTATCTCACCCAGCACCATGTCCAGCTATTGGACTAGCATGTTTACCTTGTAGCTGCTATGTGACAAAAATCCTTATATCTCACACTTATGTTTATTATAAGAAAACTAGGTTCACATAGGGGTATATGGATTGGGCAGGACCTGGGTTGATGAATAACTTAAGGCTGCTTCAAGATGTCTTAAGGGTGAAGTTTGTCTTTTAGGAAGATAAGAGCTATATTTTCTAGTGGTTGTTTCCTGCACTCCAGGTGAGTTTAAAAAATAGGATGATAAATTTTGATTTTCTAGAGCTTCAAAAAATTAAACAATGAGTAAGTGATAGAACTATGGGAAGTGGCAAACCAGATGATATAGTAAGGGTATTCTGCTATTAAGCAGTCTGGGGGTCAGATTAAGAGAAGAGAAATAAGAGGGAGAGAAAAAAAGCTTTGAACTTAGACAATGTATAACCGAAAATTTGTTTATATGATGGATAACATATATAGTTTTTTTGTATGTTGAACCATCCCTACATTTCTGGGATGAAGCCTCATTTATCATGGTGGATAACATTTTTTACATGTTGTTGTAATTGGTTTGCCAGAATTTTGTTGATCTTTGACAAAGTTCAACACTCCTTTATGATAAAAGTACTAAAGAGATCAGGAATATAGGCACAAATCCTAAGTATAATAAAGGCAGTTTACAAGAAGCTGATGACCAACATCAAACTAAATGGAGAGAAACTGAAAGCAATCTCACTAAAATCAGGAACAAGAGAAAACTGTCTCCTCTGCCCTAATCTATTCAATATAGTTCTCAAAGTTTTAGCCAAAGCAATAAGAGAATGAAAGGAGATTAAGGGAACAAAAAATGGAATAGAAAGAGTAAAAGTATCTCTATTTGCAGATGATGTAATTGTGTATATAAGTGACCCACAAAATTCTACCAGGAAACTTCTACAGCTGATAAAGACCTTCAGCAATATAGCAGGATAAAAGATTAATTTAAAAATTCATTAACTCTCCTATACACTAAAGACAAACAGGCTGAAAAGAAATAAGGGAAACATCACTCTGTATAATAGTTGCAAATAGCATTACATACTTCAGTGTAACTATAACCAAATAAGTAACAGGTCTGTTTGACAAAAAATTTAAGTCACTGAGGAAAGAAATTGAAGAGGATATCAGAAAATGGAAAGATCTCCTTTGTTCCTGGAGAGGTAAGATCAACGTAGTAAAAATGGCAATCTTACCAAAAGCAATCTACAGATTAAATGCAATTCTCATCAAAATCCCAACACAATTTTTAACAGGCCTTAAAAGAACAATACTCAATTTTATTTGAAATAACAGAAAAGACAGGTTTGCCAAAACAAGTTAGCTCAACAAAAGAACCTTAGGAGACATCATCATCCCAACTTCACATTATACAATAGAGCTACAGCATTAAAAGCAGCCTAGTATTGTCATAAAAACAGACTTGTTGATAAAAGGAAATGAATTGAAGACCCAGATATTAACTCAAGCACCTATGAATACCTGATTTTTGACAAAGAGGCCAAAATTTTCAATGGAAGAAATATAATATCTACAACAAATTGTGTTAGCACACCTGGATGGCAGTATGTAGAAAAACGCAAATAGGTCCAAGTCTATCACCCTGCACAAAACTCTAATCCAAGTGGATCAAAGACTTCAACATAAAGGCATCTATACTGAGGTTGATAGGAAAGAAAGTGAGAAATATGCTTAAATGCTTTGGCACAGGTGTCCATTTCCTAAATATAACACCAGTAGCACAGACACTAAGAAAAGCAATCAATAATTTGGACCTTCCGAAACTGTGTAGCTTCTGTAAGGCCAAGGACTCAGTTAATAAGACAAAATGACAGCCTACAGAATGGAAACAATTTTTACCAACCCTACAAGTGACAGAGGATTAAGAAACTAGAGCCCAAAACCCTTAACAGCCCAATCAAAAAATGGGGTTCATATCTAAAAAGGGAATTCTCAGCAAAAAAAAAAAAAAAAAAAAAAAAAAAAAAAAAAAAAAAAAAAAAAAAAAAAAAAAAAAAAAAAAAAAAAAAAAAAAAAAAAAAAAAAAAAAAAAAAAAAAAAAAAAAAAAAAAAAAAAAAAAAAAAAAAAATTACAAATGGCTGAAAGGCACATGAAAAACTGTTTAACATCTTTAGCCATCAGAGAAATGCAAATCAAAACAACTTTAAGATATCATCTTACACCTGTCAGAATGGCTAAGATTTAAAACACAGATAACAGCCTATGCTGGAGAGGATACAGAGTGAAGGGAACACTCTTTCTTTGTTGGTAGGAGTGTAAGCTTGTTCAGCCACTCTGGAATGCAGTATGGAGGCTTCTCAGAAAACTGAAAATCAATATCCCCAAGTATCCATCAATACTACTTTTAGGAATACACCCCAAAATCATTAGCTCAACTATGTTCATAGCAGCATTATTTGTAATAGCAAGAACCTGGAAACAACCCTCAACCGAGGAACAAATTAACAAACTGTGGTACATTTACACAGCAGTAAGAAAATATGATATACTAAAATTTGCAGGCAAATGGATTGATTTGAGGAATATCGTCCTGAATGAGGTCTCACAAACCCAGGAGGATAAACAGGGTATATACTCAATCATTAGTAGACTTTAAGCAAAAACATTTGTTTTTCATTGAAGATGATGGGTAAATAAAGTGATTTAAATCACACACACACACAACAACAACAACAACAAAGCAAAACAAAACAAAACTTCTGGTTTGACTGTAGACAGGTTGCTTAGCAGAAAGTTGCGGTGGCCACAGTGTATCCATCGGCATTAGCTGTGACCTACTATGCTTTCTCTATCTGTAGCTGAGCCTAACATAACTTGAGAAGCTTGAGATTTTATTTTGTATATGTCACGTGTTTTAGAGAAAAATAGTAGTTTTATTATTGTATGTGTTTTTAATCTCTACTGAATGTTTTGCTTTTTTATGTAAAGTTTGATATTGATTTTCAAAAAACAATAAAAAAAAAACTAGAAGCAAATACCCAGCAAGTAGGAAGCAGTCATACTACAATTTATCTCTTTAGTGGTAACAAAAGATGAGGATAATAATAACAACTCAGGTGCAATTTAACCCTCTCAACATGTTCCAATGGGAAGAACATAAGTGATACCTTATAATACTACAATTATGTGAAGAAATGTGTTTGCAAAGAGAGAAGCATGAAACAGTACAATATGTACAGCTAAACATGCTATTTCTGGTTGGCCTAACTTAGACTATAAAACAAAATAAGCAAACAAAAAACGTAAGGACACTTACTTTTGCTTTGAGCATATCAACATCACACTGTCTCTTCCATTTCTTCTTAATGAAAAAATATTAAGATATTTATAACGAGACTGATAACAACAAAAGAAAAGAAAATGTATAACTTTAATTTAGGCTTTTTTCTGTACTTTAAATAAACCCAATGGTAGCTGTTTTTGTTTGTTTGTTTCTTCCTTCTAGGGGACTCCAGTGGCTAATAGCTGCACGATAAAGTTTGGGGATCTCTGCTAGGTCTGGGAACAGAAAGAGGTTTAAATGTCTGTGTTTTTTGTTTACCCATAGCTGAGGTTCAAATGGCTTGTGGATTCCTTTCACTGGTTCTGTGGAGTGGAGAGAATGATCTACTTTTTACCTGTTATCAGCTTTAAGAATAGCTTCTGATTTCTTTTCTTTAGTCCTCAGAGGGTAGCAGTCAACTAACTGTATACTGGTGGTAAAATGGCTTCTGGGATTTTATATATCCCCAAAAATATTTCTCAGCACCCCATGAAACTTTCTCCAAAAGTGACCACATACTCAGTCATAAAGAAAACATCAATTGATACAAAAAAGAAATCACCCCTTTTTCATATCAGGCCATCATTGTGTAAAGTTAGAGTTCAACAGCAACAAAAATTACAAAAAGCCTACTAGAATTCATGGAAACTGAACATCTCTCAACTGAACCACCTTTGTGTCAAAGAAGAAGTTACTAATGAAATCAAAGACTTCTAGGAATTTATTGAAATAGTATATCAAAATTAAGAGAATCAGAAATGAAAAAGGGAACATAACAACAGATACCCAGGAAATCCAGAGAATTATCAGGTCATACTTTGAAAACCTAAACTTCATTAAGATAGAAAACCTAAAGGAAATGGACAGCTTTCTGGACAGGTACCACTTACCAAAATTAAATCAAGGTCATATAAACAGATCTATAACCCCAAAGGAAAATAAAGCTGTTATTAAAAGTCTTCCAAATAAAAAAGTCCAGGATCAGATGATTTCACTACAGAATTCTACCAGATATTCATAGAAGAACTAATACCAATACTGCTTAAATTTGTCCATATAGTAGAAACTGAAGAAACATTGTCAAATTCTTTTTATGAGGCCACAGTCACCTTGATGTAAGAGCCACTCAGAAACACAAAACAAAAGAGAATTACATACCAAGCTCCCTCATAAACATTGATGCAAATATCTCAATAAAATCTGGCCTATCGAATCCAACATCATATCAAAAAAATCATTTACTATGATCAAGTAGGTTTCACCCCACACATGCAGGGATGGCTGAACATACAAAAAACTGGAAATGTCATCCATCATATAAACAAACTGAAAGAAAAAAATCACAAGAGCATCTCATTAGATGCAGAAAATACCTTTGACAAAATCCAACACTCCTTTATTATTAAAATCCTGGAGAGATCAGGAATACAGGGAAAATAACATAAATATAATAAAGGTGATGGACAGCAAGTCAACAGCCAGCATCAAACTAAATTGAGAAAAACTCAAAGCAATCCCGCTAAAATTAGGAACAAGAAAAGGCTGTCCCCTCTCTCCTTAATAATTACAGATAGTTCTGAAAGTTTTAGCCAAATAGTAAGAAACAAAAAGAGATTAAGGGGATATAAATTGGGAAAGAAGAAGTAAAACTATCTCTTTTGCAGACAATATGATTGGATACCTAAGTAAATCCCCAAATTCTACCAGGGAACTTCTGCAACTGATAAACATCCTTAGCAATGTAACAAGGTACAAGATTAGCTCAAAAAAATCAATAACCCTTCTATATAGCAAGAATAAAAGGGCTGAAAAAGAAATAAAGGAAATATCATCATTTATAAAATATTAATCATAGTATTTCTTTTTTCTTTTTTAATTTATATATATTATTTAGTGTTTTTAAATCATGCACCCCATCAAACTCAGTTATCAGACCTCAGAGAATCATGCCCACTCTTATGATCTCCTCATTTTTAAAACCATCCATTCATGCTGCTCATTTACTTATTGGAGCATATTTAAACTAGCTGTGGCCAGACCCTTAAAGAATACAAGTCTTTCCTCACCCTCACCCCTGCCAGAGGCCATGAATGTAGAAGTGAGGCATTGTGTCATTTAGCTATGTTCTAGCCTTGAATTCTTGTGTACAATGATATCTTTCACTTTTTTTAAAAAAAGTTCACTAATGAGAACATCACCCTTATAATAGCTACAAATGGCATTAAATATCTTGGTGTAACTCTAAACAAAGAAGTAGCAGACCTGTTTGAAAACACTTTAAGTCATTGAAGAAAGAAATTTGAGAAGATGTAAGAAAATGAAAAGATCTTCCATACTCTTAGATAGGTAGAATTAACATAGTAAAAATTGAACTTGATGGAAAAGTAAGGGAGAATCACCCTCTAATATACAGGTGACCACTTCCTAAATATAACTTCAGTAGCACAGACATTAAAAACAACCATCAATAAATGGGACCTCCTAAAACTGTGAAGCTTCTGTAAGGCAAAGGACATAGTCAATAAGACAATATGACAGCCTTCAGAATGGGAAAAGAAGTTCACCAGTCCTACATCTGACAGTGGACTGATCTCTAAAATATAGAGAGAACACAGAAAATAGAGCATAAAAACCTAAATAACCCAATCAAAAAATCAGATCCAGTGCTAAAAAGGAAATTCTCAACAGAAGAATTACAAATGGCTAAAAGGCACTTTAAAAAATTGCTCAACATCTTTAGCCATGAGATAAAAATAAATCAAAACAATCTTGAGATACCACTTTACACCTGTCACAATAACTAAGATAAAAAACACAGATGACAAAATGTGCTGGAAAGGATGATAAGCAAGGGGAACACTTTTTCATTGTTGGTGAAAGTGTAAACTTCTATAGTCACTCTGGAATGCAGTATGTTGGTTACTCAAAAAACTGGGAATCAATATCCCCAAGGATTCAGCAATACCACTATTGGATGTATACCCTAAGGATAAACATTTGTACCACAAAGGCATTAGATAAAACATGATCATAGTAACATGATTCATAACATCAAGAACCTTAAAGCAACCTAGATGCCCCTCAGCTGAAGAATGAATTAACAAACTGTGATACATCTACACAATGGAGTAATACTCAGAAGGAAAAAAATGATATTCTAAAATTTGCAGGCAAATAGATGAATTTAAAGAATATTCTCCTGAGTGAGGTATCACAAGCCTAGAAACACAGGCATGGGATGTACGCATTCATAAGTGGATTTTAGACAAAAAGCAAAAATACCCAAGCTGCAAACCACAACAACTGAACAGACTGAGATCAGAAGGATCTTAAGTGGGACATCCAGGGATTTCCCTAGGAAAAGAAATTAGAGAAGATCTTAGCATATTGGGATTATATCAGGTAGTGACCAAGGAGAGGAAGAAACAAATCGTGAGAAGAGATGACTGAGGGAGAAAAACGAAGTTGGATATCTTGATAGAGAAAGCCATTGAGGAGTTGAAAACAGACCAGGTGCTAGAGAATCCCCCAAGGATCTACAAGGTATCAGTGGTGAGGTCCCCAACCAATAATGGAGTGGTTGCCTAAAAAGGATTTTCCCTAAAATCAAATGAATAACCACCCTAAGTGTCCTCACAGAACCTACATCCAATAACGAATAAAGGTGGAGACAGACGTCCATGGCTGAGCACTGGGCTGAGCTCCCCTTGCAGCTAGAGAGTAGGGGAGAAAAGTCTTTATGAGCAGGGTTATAGGGATTATGAGAAGGATTTTCACAGAAATGGTCCTCCATGAGACTAGAGTCTTACCGAAAAGCCAGACAATCAACAATCTTTTCTGGAGATGATAGTTTGAGTTTATGCCTACTGGAAAGGGAAAAGCTACCAGTCAAAGCTAGTGGTGTTCAAACATGTCATGGTAGGGCAAATGGAAGGTGGCCTGGTGGAGGTCCCAATCAGGGTCTCCCAGTGCCTATATCCACCTAGGCCCAGGAGAGAGTCTGATCGAATCATGGCACCAAAGTCTTGGTTTTGCACATGAGAAAAGATGCACACCACCAAATAACACACAAGATAGTATGCAAAGAAGTTATCAAATGGATACAAGGGAGGAAAGTAGGGGAGGAAAAAGAGAGGTAGGCCGTCACAAGGTATCATCTTTTAAGGGAGTAAGTTGACCTAGCCATGCCTGTGGTCAGGCCCTTTGTACAGCATGCCAGAGCCATGTTGGGTTTACCACATGGAAGGTATGTGCTCGGAATTCTTGCAACAATAGCTTCCTTGACTCTTGTTAATTCTAACATTTGTACCAGATCCCAAGTACCTTTTTATAATTTTTATCATTTTGTGATTTCTTTAAGGTTACTGGATATATTAATGTTGACTGTTGACAACCTTAAATTGTTTTTGTGTAATCTTAAAGGACATTGCTGTGATTGGTTTTTTATATTCCTATTTGTGTTTGAATATCTTTGTGTTCTTTCTTAACAGGCTTTTCTAAGACTTTCTTTTTAGCATTTACATTAATTCACTTTTTAAATAATAAAACAGATGTAATCAAACAAATAATATATAATAAACATTATGAGGATAGTCCCATCTAGTTTTATTAAATCTTTTCCTTTACTGGTTGTAATATCAAATCACCTAAAGAAAGATCACAGAAAGACCAATCACCCTTCATTGCCTTAAACGAATTTCCCTTTTTAAAGGAATCCAATTTACTGACCAATCTAATAGTTACAATTCAAGTGACTATGAGTGGGGCAGCTATGTAGTATAATAGCAGCCAAAGAGGGGTCCATAAAGAGAAAAAAAAAACCCATCAACCCACCAGGAGAAAAAGGCCACTGTCTGAAAAACTTACTCAGATGAAAGTGAATGGAAAACCAGTGTGGCTTGTCTACCTAAGACTCTAGGTTAATTCAGAACAGGAAGACTAGCCTGCCACTAATTACTTCCCTGTCCATGTGTTGCTTTGGACAACAAGTAGCTTATTTGCGGGGGGGGTGGGGAATTATACTCCAAATTTGTATGCCAAGTGTAGCATGAGTTCTGGCTGTATTAAAGAAAACTAAGAGTAAGATATTGAAGAAAGACTAGAATATCAAAGAGAGAAAACAGACCACAAATTTCACCCAGCTATCTTCCAGTTTTCTCAGCCTTGCTCCTTGTTGCTTCAATAGATTATTCTATCTTTCTTGACTCGTCTTAAATACTTTTTTCAACAAGTTGTTTTACATACAGGTTAGGATTGAAGGTGTATTTTACTACTATTCCCTATTTAGCCTTAAACTGACAGAAACACAGAAAGACTTCTGTCTCTGGATTTATGGGATTAAAGACAAAGATCACCACTCCCAGTCTTTCCCCATGCTGGGATTAAAGGCAGGAGTTAACAGTCTGTTATCCTCTTGGATTGACTGTGGGTAGATCTGTGATATTCCTGACTGGTTTTATTAAATATGTAACATATCACCACAATATATTTTTAATAACATTAAAATAAGGAGATTTTTAATAATATTCAGATAAGGAGACTTTTAATAGCCTTTAAAAGACCTAGTCCAAGAAAGTACAGCTCTAATTTGTTCAGCAAGGTATATTTTAGTAATTCTTAGGGATACTAAAATTTATTTTAATAGCAAACTTTATAATACTGAGTAGAATTTAGGAGAAAGAATGTTTAGCGGAAAATAAAATGTTCAGGATAAGACATAACTTGTGACCTTTGTCTAATAGCACATTGATATAGGTGAATACCTACAGTTTCCATGGAGAACTTGAATAAGTTATTAGTATAGCCATTATAGTTTTATCAAAGAATTAAAAAAAAATTTAGGCAGGGATCACATTCTATGTTGACATTAAAAGGAAAATGAGATATCATTTACCATTAGAGTATTTATGTAAGGAAGACCTAAAAATAGAGCAGCACAAAGCTTCAAAGATAAAACTCAGTAGCCTTGCAAAATACTCATGGACTCTGAACCCATATTTTAAATCTGTCTAAGTAGATATACAGAAACAGCCTTTCTATCTAGAGTACCAATTCTCAAGAACAACAAAACAAGTCCTTGGGTTTAAACAATAAAACTTCTATTCCCTGCATATTACAAAGATCTTGTTTACAAAAGTCCAATAACTTTTATGTTTTTACTAAGGAAAATTTTAGGTAAGGATTGTCACATTTATTTGCTGGAATAATTGAAAATATTATTTCAGATATAAAGATATTTTCATTTCTGTAAAGAAATATAACATACTTTAGAAAATGGTATGTTTCATTTGTTTCAATGATGAACCTCAAAATTTTTAGTTCCATCTTGAATAATTAACAAATTCTATACTGTGTTATGGATGCTTCCTAAAATTTAGGCATACATGCACTCATCCATGAATACACACACACAAACATACATATATAAAATCGTATATGCATATGTAATTTTAACTTAGCCGAAATTATATATTTTTGTGTATATATATATACCTTGAGAACAAACCTTGTGCTATAAATGTTTTATGGAAGAATCACCTTGGACGTATCTATAGTTTAATATTAATACTTTTAAAACAACAACAAGCAATGCATGTAAACAGTTTGAACATTTCAAATACATAAAATAATTACCTCATTTTATTCTTACAACCACATAATGATAAAGGTGCCTTATATGTTTAAATAAAAAACAATTCTGTCCATCTCTGTTATTCATTCTTTATTCTCACCTAGAATTTACAGAAGTTTGTACATTCCAATTATTGACTAAGTCTCTTTAATGTTATCGTACTAAGAGAAATTTAATTCTACCTTAAAAGCCTACAAAAGATTTCAACCCATGAAATCATTATTTAAATATATAAGATTTTAAAATGCCAAGTGTCCTTAATGAAAATTTTCTGTTTATAAAAGGAATTTCACATGTTTCATTTACTAAGCACCCCAAAAATAACATATGGTGCTTAGAAGATGCTAAATTTGAATTAATATTGAGTTAATGAAAACAAGACATAACACATACACATATGCATAAAACTTAATCCGCTTTCTTTAAATATAAAACAGGACACAATATAATTAAATGTCCAAAAAGAAGAAACATCACTGTTAATTTCTGTTCTTGTTACATCCACAAATATTTCTTACTGAAATATGATGTTAAACTTTATATTGTTTCATTACAAATCTTTTCCAAGCTTTTATGTTATATCAATAAAATTATACACATCTGCTTGTCTTGTGCCAGGATTAAAAAAGCGCAACCAAAATAAATTAACTTTGCTTCCATATGCTGGTAGGTCACGGTGGCTGAGCCTGCTTATATCTATGCTGTAATCTTGGAAGCACTATTTGTTAAGATTTTGTGCATATATTGGCATAATTTGTATATATCCAGATATCTGGTAGCAGGTTCCTGTGGATGCAGGTGGAAATGTGAGAATGTGGCAGAAGGCAGCAGCAGATAGCAGGAGAATATTAATGGCTGTTTCTTTTAAATTTTATTTATTTATTTATTCTTATCATGAATAAAGCCTCATTTTTTATCCATGTATGCCCTTGTTCAAACTCCCTTCCCCCTCCTGCCCCTCCCAGTCACTCTCTTTTCTCCCTATCTCCTTATCTCCTCCCCAGCAAGGGTAGAGGTCCCAAGGTCCCAAGGTGACTTAGTTCTGCATTCACTCCAGGCAGATCTGCTTCCCTCACCCCAACATCAATACTGGGTCAGGTGTTCCTCTGGAGGGAATGGGCTTCAAGGTGTCAGTCCAAGGTGTTTCAGATCCCTATCTGTTCAATGGTTGTGGTTTGCAGCTTGAGAATGCTTTGTTTTTTGTTTGTTTGTTTGTTTAAAATCCACTAATAAGTAAAATGCATTTCTATGTAGAATAAAAACTTTATTGACAGATGAACATGATTATGATTAACAGAGATATTATAATTATAATGGCAGAGAAAGCAGGAAGAAAGAGAAAGGGCAGAAAATAGCAAGAAAGTAAAAAAAGCTACCAAGACAAAGGCAGACAGAGAGAGAGAGAGAGAGAGAGAAACCTTGCTTTAAATGGGGCTGGATGTGTCAGAGCTCAGAGGAGGGCAAAGCACGATGTCAGATTTAAGAGGGCAAAGCATTTAGAGTCTATCACTATTGAGTAAGATAAGAATATTACAGAAAAAAAATCACAAGTAACTATTCTTCACAGTCAAGATGGCTGCAAAATTATCATTTTCCTGAAGTAAATTTCTGACAAATTAAAGCTATCAAGGATAGTTTTTATAAAGCAGCCTAGGAAATTTAAAAAAAACCCTCTAATTTATGTTACTTATTGATTAACAGTCATCATTTGTCTAACCTAATACATGAATGTTAAAAGTAGTCAAGAGCAGTGTGAAATGTATTCTTATATTTATGGAGCACATCAAGAAAAAAATGCTAGAAAAATTTAAAAATGATGTAGCATATGGAAAAAGAGGACACTGTTTTCTAGCATTATGTTTAGGTACCTGAATTATTATTTTACTTTTTGAATTAATTAACAACAACCTTGTTATGTGAAAAAAAAACTGCAATTATTTTCTAAATTTCACAGGACAAGCTGCACTGATTAGTTTTAAATGTCAACTTGATACAATCTAAAATCACATGAGAAGAGAGTCTTAATAAGCAATTATCTAGATCAGGTTGGCTAGTGGGAATATCTGTAATTGGCTTGGTTGCTAATGAAGGAGGAAAGATCTACCATAAATGTGGGTAGCATACTAACCTTAATAAAAATGAAGCCAGTTCCCTGCTGAGCAAATGAGCAGGCAGTAGAATGTAACCTTTTTTTCTGTTTTTGAATCAAAAATCTCCAATCTCTTCCCACTGATCTTCCTGCAATGATGAGCTGTACAGTGAAATTTTAATAAAAATTTAATTTTTCTTTGACTTAGTAGGATTTAGGTTTTAGCTGGAAAAGCTTGGAGGTGTGCCTGTGCCTGTGTAATGCCAGGAGCATAAATGGAATGTGGTCAGACCCCATTGAGAATCTGGGACACCAACCTCTTACAGTTTGGTTCCTGCATTCTCAGAGAGCAAACCAGCAGCCAGGCATGGGACAGTTCCATCTCCAAGAATCGTCTTAAGGTTCAATTTGTATTGTGAATGTTCACATACCCCGTAATAAATATTAACCTTTTATATGATGCCTTGCTAGTAAATTTTCCATGATATCTGATGTCCATGTGGGTTTAGTACCAGAGCTAGCCCCGGGCATGGAGAGGCTAGCTTGGGCTGCTCCAGCTGTACACCTAGATACTAGCACTCTGGGGCTGCTGACACACACATAGTGATGCTGGCTTACATCAGGCCCCCTGGGCTATACACAGGCTAGTAGCATTTTCTGGAGTGAATAGGTCTGGGACTCAGGCCCTAAACTGCCTGACTCCCCAGCTGTAGGACAGTCTTTTCTTCCTTTCTGTAGCTTCATCTGAGACTTTTTTCTTTGCTAGCTGAGGCTTTTGGTTCTTTAGCAAATTTCTAGGCAAACTGCAGCAACACCACCCCTGTGATTCTGCCAGCACACATCACCACCTGCATGCATAGAGTCACTGGAGGAGAGCAGTGCCTGAGGCTATGCATGTGCCTGGGACCAGGGATTATTGTTAAATGGCAGATTTCACTGCCTTTTTAATGCATGTTCTGTTATATTGCTCTGATTTTGTGAGAAATTGCTTTGGTAAGGTTATTCCTTTTGGTTTGTGATAAAGCAATATTGCAATAACTTGCCTGGCCCTCACTACTCTGCTGTGCCCCAGAAAGGTAGGCATTGAATGCAACTGCAACACCTGCTGGCCAAACAACACCAGTACATTTGGTTTGAGGTAATAAAATACTTAGTGACTTTTCCCACACACATAATGGCTGATAACTCCACTTCTCAAGATTTCACGACTTTTTGTAACTGATATGATTGTAATTGTTTTGCCTGGGTATATTTTTGAGGGCTTCAGTCCCTCAGTCCTGTTATTTTTTGGCTTGATTTTATATTTTACATTTAAAAATGCTCTGATACCCATTCTAAATATATGAGAATATAATTAGCATAGTGGAAGATCTGAAAGTTAAGAATAAGCATTTAATTGATTTAAAATCTAGAAATAAGCAAGTCCTGTCTAAAGTATGTAATATAGAAATTATAACTAATAAATTGTCAGCCAAAGTTAATTTCTTGAAGTTGGTTTTTACAAACGTTCACATAGAACTTTCTCCACAAAAATAAATATAAGAATGTACAAAAGAAGTGCAGACTTTATGTTAATTATTAGAATAAGAAGCTAACTAATTACATTAATGAGAACAATAGGAAATTTTTTGATTCTATGAGGTTACTAGAAAGACTGGCTATTCAAGAATATTAGACCCTAGAAAAAACAAGGGTCTCCAAGATTCAGGAATAGAAGGACCATGTTGCAATACTGGAGGAGGATATTAAGACACTATTTATCCAGAACAATTCAGGACAACCTCCTATGAGATATTATGGTAATGAAGATGTTCTGTCTAAGATGGTAAACATGAAAGGGATACCTCCTTCTCCACTGGTGTTTCCAAATACAATTCAGATGAAGAATGTGTATTGGGAGCTTCCAGAATTTGTGGAACATAATTATGAGCCAATCCATATGAGAGATATAAAGAATATCCAGGAAGTCATATTACTCCATGGAATCCACTCCACTTATGTAAAACAAATTCTAAATGCATGGTCAACAAAAAAAAATAACTTTTAAATATTGAATGCAACTAACAGCTGCTGTATTGAACTATAGCCAACATATACAATGGAGGAATTGGCTTAGGAAAGAGGCTAATGCCATAGAGCTTCAGGGAAAAGTTAGGAGCTTTTGCATTTCTCAAGAGTACATTCTTCCGTTCCAGGACCAGGTCTTCTCTGAAGAGTGTCCACCCATGCACTCTGTAGCAGACAGAGGTAAGCTCTGACTGCCACAGTCCTCCCGAGCTGCTGCTGAGAAAATTTGCATGGCTACCCACCTCCAACTGAGCAATCAGATAAGGACTGGGGACCCTGAAGGACAGATTCAGACCCTGCCCAGAGAGGTGACAGGAGGCACACAAACCCGAGTGCCACAACAGACCAGGAGCCACCTAATCGTGAACCACTGAAGCCATGGGCAGATGCCAGTGCAAAAATTTACATAATAATATAAAGAACAACAAGGTAACTCCAGAAGAAAGTGGCAATCCTACAAATACAAGTCGTGAACTGAGCAATGAAGAGGAAACAGAAGGAAGCAACACCAAAAATTTCTTTATGATGATCATCAAAGTTCTCAAAGAAGATATGAAAAATAGCCTTAAAGAAATAGAAGAAAATACAAACAAAAATTGGAAGAGATGAACAAATCTATGAAAGAAACATGCCAGGAACTAAAAGCTGAAATAGAAGTAATTACAAAGGCACAAAATGAGGCAAAGATGGAAATAGAAAATCTGAAGAAAAAAGCTGGAACCACAGATACAATCATAACAAACAGAGTTCAAGAGATGGAAGATAGAATCACTGAAGTGGAAGACTCAGTAGCTCAAATAGATACATTAGTCAAAGAAAATACTAAAACTAAAAAAGCCATGACTCAAAATGTTCAGAAAACTTGAGACACCATGAAAAGACCTAATCTGAGAATAATAGGAATAGAAGAAGAAGAATACCAGCTCAAAGGCAAAGATAATGTTTTCAATAAAATCATAGAAGAAAACTTCCCTAACCTGATGAAGGAAATGCCTATAAAGATACATAAGCTTATAGAACACCAAATACATATGATTCCCAAAAAAAGACAGCGCATCACATTATAATCAAGCTACAAAACAGACAGAACAAAGAAAAAATTTTAAGAGCTACAAAAGAAAATGGCCAACTTACATATAAAGGCAGACCAATCAGAATAACGCCTGACTATATAATGGAAACGATGAAAGCTAGAAGGGCTTGATCAGAAGATATACAGACACTAAAAAAGCATGGATGCCAAACTAGAATACTATAACCTGCAAAATTAACAATCATCATAGATGGAGTAAACAAGGTATTTCAGAACAAAGTCAGACTGAAAGAATATCTATCTACCAATCCAGAGCTACAGAGAATATTAAAGAGAAAACTCCAACCGAAGGATGCCAGATACACCCATGAAACCATAAACAATCAATAATTCCACAGAAGACTACCCTAGAGAAAAGAAACACAAACAATGTACCACCAATAATGACAGGAAATATCAATCAATAGTCACTAATTTCCCTTAATATCAATGGACACAACTCTCCTATAAAAAATCACACACTAACAAGATCAATACAACAGCAGAAGCCATCCTTCTGTTGCCTACAAGAAACACACCTAAACTGCAAGGACAGACACAGGCTTAAAATATAGGGCTGGAAAAGATTTTCCACTCAAATGGTCCTAAAAAACAAGCGGGGGTTGCAATCCTAATATTTAGCAAAGTAGTCTTTAAGCTAAAAGCAATTAAAAGGGACTAAGATGGTCACTACTTATTCATCACAGGAAAAATTGATCAAGAGGAGATTTCAATCCTGAATATTTATGCCCCTAATAAAAGGGCACCTACTTATGTAAAAGAAACACTGCTAAAGCTTGAATCCCACATCAGTTCTTACTGAAGTGGGAGACTTCAATAACCCACTTTTAACCCTGGATATATCAACCAGACAGAGCCTCAACCGAAAAATAAGGAGTCTAAAAGAGGTTATGATGCAAATGGATTTAACAGATATCTACAGAAGCTCCCACCCACATGCAAAGGAATATACATACTTCTCAGCTCCTCATGTAACTTTCTCTAAAATTGACCACATAATTGGTCATAAAGTAAATATCAACAGAAACAAAAAAAATGGAAATAATCCCTTGTAACATATCGGACCACAAGGGGCTAAAATTAGAGTTCAACAACATCAAAAATCAAAGAAAGCCTACCAACTCATGAAAACTGAACATCACTCAGCTGAACCATCTCTGGGTCAAGGAAGAAATTAAGAAAGAAATCAAAGTCTTCCTAGAATTTAATGAAAATGAATCCACAATGTATCCAAACTTGTGAGACACAATGAAAGCAGTCTTAAGTGGAAAATTCATAGTGCTACATGCTTATATGAAAAACCTAGAGAAATCCCACACTAGAGACCTAACAGCTCAGCTGAAAGCCTTAGAACAATTAGAAGCAAACTCACCTAGAAGGAGAAGACAGTAGGAAATAATCAAACTTAGAGCTGAAATCAATACAATTGAAACAAAAAGAACAATACAAAGAAACAATGAATCTAAGACTTGATTCTCTGAGAAAGTTACCAAGATAGATAAGCCCTTAGCCAATCATCAAAAATTAATCAAAAAACAGAGAGAGAGTGTCCAAATCAACAAAATCAGAAATGAAATGGGGGACATAACAACAAACCCCAGGAAATCCAGAGAATCATCAGATCATATTTTGAAAATCTATATTCCACAAAAATGGAAAACCAAGAAGAAATGGATAGCTTTCTGGACAGGTACCACCTATCAAAATTAAATGAACATCAGATTAATTACCTAAACAGGCCTATGACCTTTAAGGAATCGAAGCTGTCATTAAAAACCTCCCAAAACTAAGAGCCCTGGTCCAGATGGTTCCAATGCCGAATTCCACCAGACATTCAAAGAAGAATTACTACCTTTACTCTTCGAACTATTTCACACAGTAGAAACGGAAGGAATATTGCCAAATTCCTTCTATGTGGCCACAATTACCCTAATTCCCAAGCCACTCAAAGATACAACAAAGAAGGAGAATTACAGACCAATTTCCCTCATGAATATTGATGCAAAAATTTTCAATAAAATTTTGGCAAACTGGATACAACAATGTATAAAAAATATCATCCACCATGACCAAGTAGGCTTCATCCCAGAAATGCAGGGCTGGTTTAACATACAAAAAAACTGTAAATATTATCCATCATATAAAAAAAAACTAAAGGAACAAAACCACATGATCATATCCTTAGATGTTGAAAAAACCTTTGACAAAATCCAACACTCCTTTATGATTAAAGCCCTAGAGAGATCAGGAATACAGGTAGAATACCTAAATATAATAAAGGCAATTTACAAGAAGCCGACAGTTAGTATCAAACTTAATGGAGAAAAACTCAAAGAAATCCCACTAAAGTCAGGAACTAGAGAAGGATGTCCTCTCTCCGCGTATCTCTTCAATATAGTTCTCAAAGTTTTAGCTAAAGCAGTAAGGGAATGAAAAGAGATTAAGGGGATATAAATTGGAAAAGAAGAAGTGAAACTATCTCTATTTGCAGAGGATATGATTGTATATATATAAATAAGTGACCCACAAAATTCTTCCAAGGAACTGCTACAGCTGATAAACACCTTCAGCAATGTAGCAGGATACAAGATAAACTCAAAGAAATCAGTAGCCCTTCTATACATTACAGTTAGAAGAGCTGAAAAAGAAATAAGGGAAACATTACCCTTCTTAATAGCTGCAAATAGTATTAAATAACTTGGAGTAACTACAACCAAAGAAGTAACAGACCTACTTGAGAAAAATTTAAATCACTGAAGAAAGAAATTGAAGAGGATATCAGAAAATGGAAAGCTCTCCCATATTCCTGGATTGGTAGGATGAACATATTAAAAATGGCAATTCTACCAAAGGCAATCTACAGATTCAATTCACTGACCATCAAAATCCCAACACAGTATGTTTTGGACCTTGAAAGAACAATACTCAATTTCATTTGGAATAGCAGGAAAGCCAGGATTGCCAAAACAATTTTACTCAACAAAAGAACCTCAGGAGGTATCACCATCCCTGATTTCAAGTTATACTATAGAGCTACAGTAATAAAAACAGCCTGGTACTGGCATCAAAACAGACTTGTGGACCAATGGAATAGAATTGAGGATCCAGACATTAACCCAAAAACCTATGAACACTTAATATTTGACAAAGAGGCCCAAAACATTCAATGGAAAAAGATAGTATATTTAACAAATGGTGTTGGCATAGCTGGATGGAAGTGTGTAGAAAAATGCAAATAGATCCAAGCCTGTCACCCTGCACAAAACTCAAATCCAAGGGGATTGAAGACCTCAACATAAACCCAGCCACTTTAAACATGATAGAAAAGAAAGTGGAAAATATACTTCTACGAAATGGCACAGGCAGCCACTTCCTAAACATAACACCAGTGACACAGACACTAAGACCAACAATCAATAAGTGGGATCTCCTGAAGCTAAGAAGCTTCTGTAAAGCCAAGGACACTGTCAATAGGACAAAACGCCAGCCTACAGAATGGGAAAAAATTTTCACCAACCCTACAAGTGATAGAGGACTGATCTCTAAGATATTTAAAGAGCTCAAGAATCTAGAGCCTAAAACCTTGAATAACCCAATCAAAAAATGGGGTTCAGATCTAAAAAGGGAATTCTCAGCAGAGGATTTACAAATGGCTGAAAAGCACCTGAAAAAGTGCTCATCATCTTTAGCCATCAGAGAAATGCAAATCAAAACAACTTTGAGATACCACCTAACACCTGTTGGATTGGCTAAGATATAATGCACTGATGACAGCCTGTGTTGGAGAGGATGCGGAGCAAGGGGAACACTCCTCCATTGTTGGTGGGAGTGTAAGCTTGTTCAGCCACTTTGGAACGCAGTATGGTGGTTTCTCACAAAATTGAGATTCAATCTCCCCAAGGACCCAGCAATACCACTTCTGGGTATATACCCTAAAGAGGCACATTCACACTCCAAAGGAATTAGCTCAACTATGTTCATAGCAGCATTATTTGTAACAGCACGAACCTGGAAACAACCTAGATGTCCCTCAACTGAAGAATGGATTAACAAACTGTGGTACATCTACACAATGGAGTACTACTCAGCAGTAAGAAAAAATGATATCCTAAAATTTGCAGGCAAATGGATGGACTTGGAGAATATCCTCCTGAGCGAGGTATCACAAACTCAGAAAGATAAGCAGGGATGTACTCACTCATTAGTGGTCTCTAAACAAATGAACAAGAAAAAAGCCAAGCATGCCCAAGCTGCAAACCACAAACACTGAACAGCTTGGGATCAGAAACAAACTAGACTGACTCCTCAGATCCCACTCTCCCTAGAGGAACACCTGTCTCACTCTTGAGGGAGGGAGGACATAACTGGATCTGCCAGGAGTGGAGACTGAACTAAGCTTTATTGGGTCAGTGGGACCGTGGGACTGTCTGTTGCCTGCCCAGGGAGGGGATGGGGAGTTGTGGAGAAGAAAAAATGACCTGATGTGGCAGGAGGGGGAAGGGACCTTAAATAATGATATACAGGGATAGAAAGCGTGACTTCTTTGTTAATAATAAAAAAAATAGAAAATGACCATTTGAAGAAGCCAAACATGAAGACATTGAGAAAGAAGAAAGTAGAATTTCCTCAGGCTCACTAATCATAGAGTAGTGATTCTGCTCATGTATGCCTTTAATTATATTAATGGACTTTATGAGTAATGATACATTTTTAGCACTACTATGTGATACAGAAAAATGTCACTAGTCTAAAATAGTTAAAAATAAATTTTGAAAGTAAAAACCTTTATTATGTGAAGAAGACCATAGAAAAACAATAGACAATTCAGTTTCAAATTTCTAAGTCTACTTTCATGTTTTATATGGGATTGGTATCTCATTTTATCCAGGAATAACTATATATTACATGTAAGTTATTTAAATTAAAGGCTTAGATAGAATCATTCAATCTCCTGGTCTTCGACTTTGCAGCAGTCTGTCTGTGGACTATGACTACTTGTGAGCTTAGAGAGTTGTAGTCTTTGTTACAAACTAATCAAGCAAATAAGGGCAAAGTTGTTTGGTACCATAGTCCTCTTGATGATGATGGCCATTCAAGTAAACAGACTTTCTATGAGCCTTGCAGAAAATTAAAATCCAGTGAATCAATTATTGTCAGTGCAGTTACATAGTACTGCTTCAGCAATATTATGACTCAAAACTAAAGGAAGGCAAACAATATGATTATTAGGTAAATTTTAATGTCAAATAACTAGTCAATGTTATATATCATATGCCTTTGGCACCTTATATTGATACAATTTTGTTCTGTTCTTTATGGTTCTATCTTTTCTTAAAATTTTAAAAATATCATTAAAGATTTATTTTCTTTTAAGAGAAAAAAAAGGCTGCATTCTTGGTAAAGTTTGTTTCCTGATGTCGAGATTCAGACTACTTACAATGAACACACATTGTTGCTATGCCATACTGCTGCATTGAAAGCTTGAGAAGATTGTAGTCCTAGGACAGAAAATTGAGTCCTATTCCAAGGTCAGACAAGGCTTAAAAAACCTCATACTGACCTTCTGCAGAGTTTAACCAAAGCTGTACATAGAACAGTATAGGTTCCAGATGTTAGATTACAATTAATATATATTTTGGCCTTTGACCATGATAATCTGGAATGTAAAAGCATGCTTATTCCACTAAAGATCAGGTCTGCACCCATAGGGAAGTACATTCAGTATGCAATCATTGCTGAATTTCTTTATTGTGATGAAGAGAATTGGGTAGGCCAAGCTATTACCAAAGTTTGGGCAAGATAGCAAGGCATCACTTGCTTTAATTTTGGTAAACCAGGCCATATAATAAGGAATTATATGCAAGGTACTTTAGACAATTATGTCCATTTTAGGAATAATTCAAACAGAAAGTCAATACCATCTGAGTTATGAAGGAGATTTGGAAAAGATTGATATTGGACAAAATAATGTAGTTCCACAAGAGATAAGACAAGCCTTTACCAAAAAAAAAATGCCACTCAGGGTTTCTCTTAGAAAGTCCACAGAAGTCAGATCTCAAAGCCAAGAAAGGATCAGTCATATCCAGTAACAGTAGAGAAACAGGCTACTCAGGATGAGTAGGACATCCAGTGCCTAAAATAAAGGACCATATAGCATTAGATAATAGAAAAAAAAACATTAAGGGAGAAAATGAAAGTTTCAAGAAAAAAATCACAAAATGAATATTCTGGCAGACATCCATAAATGAATATAGACCAAAATTAAAAATATAGATAGATAATATTTATGTACAAGGCTTAGTCAACATGGGATCTGACATTTCAGTCATAACCCCACAATCATGACACCTAAAATGGCCTCTAAAGGAGGCAAATGTTCATTTTCTAAATATTGGAACACTATCGCAGGTAAGAAAGAGTATAAAATCGCTTGTATGCATAGATCCAGAAGGAGAGAAAGGAAAGTTGAAGCCATATATGGGTAAAATAGCATTGAATTTATGGGGTCATGACCTTTTACATCAATGAAATACCCAGATTAAAATCCCTCCAGGCTCAAATATCAACCAATGACTTAATTATGTTTCTGAAAACAATATTTTATGCAAAATAATCACCAGGCATTCAGGTTGCACCAAAGCACAGCTCACTAGCTGCTGAACCCATATAAACACTGACAGCATTACCTTTGAAATGGCTGGCAGAAATATTTATTTGGGTTAGCAGTGGTCCTTGACAAAGAAGAAACTGCAGACTCTAGAACAGCTGGTACAGAAGCTGTTACAAGTTCAGCATATGGAAGAATCAATCAGTTTATGGAATTTTCCTATATTTGTTGTCAAGAAGAAACCTGGAAAGTGGAGAATGGTGACAGATTTAAGGCGAATTAAAAAGTTTATTCAACCAATGGGTTCTTTACAATCTGTTATTCCCCTGCCTTCCCTGTTATCTAAGTAATTGCCTATTATAGTTACTGTTTTGAAGAATTTTTTAAATCAAACCTCTACAAGAACAGGACAAATAAAAATTCATCTTCACAGTGCTCACACTTAATAATTAAACTACCTGGGCAATCACCCACAGTTTTACTGCACATCTGGAGCATCCACCATTCTGGCTACAGGCCTATGATATCTGACAGATCTCCTCAGAAGCAAGGCTTTTTAAAAGAAACCATCTTATCCTGTCAGACAGGTTTTGGTAGACTCTTTAATTCATCCTACTTATCCAGATTGGACAGTGTGCATACTGGCAGCAGTCAAGGTAATAGTAGTTCTTTACCAAACAGACCATTGTCTGCCAAAGAAGACAAACTCCTAGTGGAGTGCCCTTGATGCTCAACACCATCTCGGGAAAAGAACAATGATGTCAGTCTCTCACAGCTGAATTCTTAATAACAAAACATTAAACGCCATATTATCCAGGTCTATGAAGTAGCTGAAGACTTCTATCTATCTGATATAGTTAAGTATGTATCTGGGAAACCTAAACAACATGACTATTACATGGTAAACCTAAATAATGGTGATTTTCAGTTCTTAACATCCTAAAGACTGAAACTTACATCGTAAAATTAGTCAATCTATAAATGGGTGTACATTCCCTTAATGATGACTTCCAGTATGACTATCATACAAACATTAGCCAGATGTACATATACCATGCAAAACGACAATAGTATCCTAAATATATATCACATACAAATTATCTGAACAGATATATACAAAACATATATATATTATGACTAATTGTATATTATGACTAGTATAATTTAACAGAGGTAGAAGTGGAATAATAAAAATGACAATATGCTTAATATGTGACAATGTGCAAAATATTTTAAACAGAGGTAGAAGAATGTACATAATGTGGTAATTACATAATTAATTTTGTATCAATATAGAAGTTACATTAGACATATAAAATAATTTCTAATTAAATTTATATCATATAAATTAAACATAAAAATAATTTTACATTTGCATCAATATAAAAGCATCTATACCAGTGCAAATTATCTTTGGCTCATATTTGTCTAATAAATGTTTGCAGGTAGATATAAGAATCTACCTGTCTATTCTATCTATTCCACTTTCCTTTTTTAAAAGGGATCCCTGAGTCTATATTATTGTTCTACCCTCAATCCAATTTTAACTTATATCTAGCCTATCAGAATGATAATTATAACCCTCAGAGGACAAAACATATTGGGAGAGGGACATAGTTTTTCATAAGGTTGTTTCTTGCTGACCTGTGGGTGGTGGCATCTCTTTGACATCTTGTAAAAGCTAAGACAATGGTTGGATCCTAATGGACTGACTATAAATATCTATAACATACTCAGAGATAAAATAGGTTCATCATACCATTGGTATGCATACAGAAATGCAATAGGCAACTGCCCTGAATTCTGAAAAAGCTGATGCTATACTTACTCACCTTTTGGAAGTAATTGCCAAAATTGAAATTTCTGTTTAAATTAAGATTAACAATGCTCCAGCATATGTTTCCTAGAAAATAAAGCAGATTTGTGGATATTATAATATAAAGCTCATTACAGGAATACCACACAATCCCTCAAAAAAGCAGTTGTAGAGTGATCTCATGGTACCTTAAAAGAGATGTATCATAAACAATTGTAAAAATAAGAAAAAGTCAGGAAGATTTTGCATAATGTGTTACTGACCTTCAACTTTTTCACTGTTAATAAGAAAGGAACAATTGCTTCAGAGACATTGAGTAATAGAATAAACTTCTGAGATAAACTAACCTATCTACTTCAAAGATGTGCTGACTTCAGAATGGAAGCCAGGATATGTGCTTTGATGAGGTAGAGGTTTTGCTTTTGTTTCCACAGGAGACAAAAAGGTATGAGTATCAACAAAATTAATAAATATCTGATTCAAAAAGAAGATACTTCCTAAGGAGAAGTAATGACTCATCCACTGAAATGACAATTGGACACATGGCAAAAAAAACTCATTTAATAAGACTGGTTCAGGGTCTCATGTTTTGTCTTAACAAAAGAATACATATAGCCATCTTCAAGACATTAAAATGATGATGAATGCTTAGTGGCCTAAAGCTGAAGGGACATTACATATGAAAAGATTACAAACAAAAGAATATAAAAATAACTGGTACCAGTATGCACTATTGGGTAATTACTCAATTATCACTTCTTTACATCTATATCACTTTTTAAAAATATGTGGTCCTGGTTTGATTATGAATAATGCTGCCTTTGCAGTTGAAGTAAGTGGCTTTCTCTCTTTTTAAACTCAAGCACATTGGTAAAGTAAACTTGAGAGATTCTGTCTCATATCAAAAAAGTTACCTTTTGTAAGAGAGAAGACCGTAAGAATATATAGGGACCAATACTATTATAATTTTATTTTTAATCCTATTTCTTTGTGTATTTCCTCCTTCCTAACCTTAAAATATTCTCTGCATACAAATTTCTTCTGAAGACACATAAGACATGAAATCTCATTTGATATTAATAATGTTTAGGCTTTCTACTGTAAACAACAATTTCTTCTTCCAGCAATCTACAAAGCATCCAGAAAAAAGATAGAGCTAGCGAGCATATTCTTCAAAAACCACCTTATTTTACACCTGATCTACCATTAATATGGCTTGAAGAATGTAAATTCTTGGGTCTTGTACTTCCTTGAATTTGCCTTGACCTTCTCTCAACAGAGCAGATAAAATTAGAAAAAAAACCCATAATAATAAAAAAAGCCAACAATAACAACAAAAACCTGCCAGCCCCAAAGCAGAATACCCTTCTTTGCATCTGTGGACAGGGATTTGAAAGACCAAGGAAAGAAACCTTTGGTATGAGTAACAAGGATGTTTGTTGTACTTGGAACTGCAGAAGACATCAAGTGGTTGCCTGTTTCTCCAGTCACCTATACACTTTTCAGTGTATCCTGGGATTAAACTCATATACCTCACACAGATATGTGGATCTACTGGGCACAAATGGGAAGAAAGATTAAGGTAAGTGTTAGGAGTTAGAGTCAAGTTATCAGATAAGGAATTAGGTTGTTTTCATAAGGTTGAAGAGGTAACAAAAGAGATTTGCCTGGAACCCCCAGAAGGTTCATATACCTTTGCTCTCTCACAGTGAAGTACAATTAGAAAAAAGTAAAAGAAAATATGAATTGTTTTCATTGGCTAAATTTTCAATAACCGCACACATCAAGAGCTGGTGAAACCTACACTCCAAAGCTGAATTATATAAATTTGGTTGTGTTATGACTGCAAAGCTCATGTTATGGTTATTAGTTTCTTTTTATTATGAATAAAGTCATATTTTTTTATCCATACATCCCCTTGTTCAGACTCCCTTCCCTCCACTGCCCCTCTCAGTCACTCACTTTTCTTTCCATCATTTTATCTCCTCCCCAGCAAGGGTAACTGGTTCCAAGGTACCAAGGTGACTTAGCTCAAAATCCACTTCAGGCAGATCCTCTTTCCTCATCCCAACATCAAGACTGGGTCAGACATTTCTCTAATGGCTCTAAGGTGCCATTCCAAGGTTTTGCAGATCCCAAGCTGTTCAGTGGTTGTGGTTTGCAGCTTGGACATGCTTTCCTTTTTGTTTAAAATCCACTAATGAGTGAGTATATCTCCTGCTTATCTTTCTGGGTTTGTGATACATCATTCAGGAGTATATTGTCCAAATCCATCCATTTGCCTGCAAATTTTAGAGTATCAATTTTTTTTTTTTTTAACTGCTGTGTAGATGTACCACAGTTTTTTAATCCATTCTTCAGTTGAGGGGCATCTAAGTTGTTTACAGGTTCTTGCTATTATGAATAAAGCCTCTATGAACATAGTTGAGCTAATGCATTTGGAGTGTGAATGTGCATCTTCAGAGTATATGCCCAGCAGTGGTATTGCTGGGTCCTTAGGGAGATTGATTCTCAGTTTTCTGAGAAACTGCCATATTGCATTCCAGAGTGGATGAACAAGCTTACACTCCCATCAACAATAGAGGAGTGTTCTCCTTGCACTGCAAGCTCTCCAGCATAGGCTGTCGAGTGGTATCTCAAAGTTGTTTTGATTTGCATTTCTCTGATGGCTAAAGAAGTTGAGCATTTTTTCTTGTGCCTTTCAGCCATTTGTAATTCTTCTGCTGAGAATTCCCTTTTTAGTTCTGAACCCTGATTTTTGATTTGGTTATTCAAGGTTTTGGGCTCTAGTTTATTGAGTTTTCTATATATTTTAGAGAACAGTCCTCTGTCACTTGTAGGGTTGGTGAAAATCTTTTCCCATTCTGTAGGCTGTTGTTTTTGTCTTATTGACTGTGTCCTTGGCTTTACAGAAGCTTTTCAGTTTCAGGAGATCCCACTTATAGATTCTTGTTCTTAGTGTCTGTGCTACTTGTATTATATTTAGAAAGTCCTCACCTGTGTCAGTTTGTTGGGGGGTATTTACCATTTACTTTTCTATTAGGTTCATTGTGGCTGGGTATATGTTATGGTTTTTGATTCACTTGAATTTGAGTTTGGTGCAGGGTGATAGGCTTCGATCTATTTGCATTTCCCTACATACTATTATCCATCTATACCAACACCATTTGTTAAAGATATTATCTTTTTTCCCTTTTAATATTTTGGGACTCTTTGTCAAAGATCAGGTGTTCATAGGCTTTTGGGTAAATGTCACAAACTTCAGTTTTAATCCACTGATCTACGAGTCTGTTTTTATGCCAGTACCAGGCTTCTTTTTGTTACTGTAGCTATATAGTATAACTTGAAGTCCAGGATGGTGATCCCTGCTGAAGTTCCTGTGTTGAGCAAAATTGTTTTGGCAATATTGGCTTTCTTGTTTTTCCAAATGAAATTGAGTGTTGTTCTTTCAATGTCTGTAAAAAATGTGTTGATATTTTGATAGGAAGTGGGTAGAATCTGTAGATTGCTTTTGGTAGAATTGCCAGTTTTACTGTGTTGATCCTACCTATCCAGGAGCATGGGAGATCTTTCCATTTTGTGATATTCTCTTCAATATCTTTCTTGAGTGACTTAAAGTTTTTGCCAAATAGTTCTGTTACTTTTTTGGTTATAGTTACTTCAAGGTATTTAATGCTATTTGCAGCAATTATGAGTGATGTTTCCCTTATTTTTTTTTAGCCCTTTTATCTTTAATGCATATGAGGGCTACTGATTTCTTTGAGTTAATTTTATATCCTGCTACATTGCTGAAGGTGTTTATCAGCTCTACAAGTTCTCTGGCAGAATTGTGTGGGTCACTTATGTATACAATATTGTTATCTACAGAAAGAGAAAGACTGAGTTCTTCTTTTCTAATTTGTATCCCTTTAATCTCGTTTAGTTCCTCTTATGACTTTAACTAAAACTTCAAGAATTATATTGAATATGTAAGTTGAGAGAGGTCATCCTTGTCAATTTCCTGATTTCAGTGAAATTGCTTTGAGTTTCTTTCCATTAAGTCTGATGTTGGCTGTTGACTTTTTGTAAATCACCTTTATTATATTTAGATAAGTTTTCTGTATTTCTGATTTTTGTAGGACTTTTATCATAAAGGAGTGTTGAATTATGTCAAAGGCTTTTTCAGCATCTAAGGATATGATCATGTGGTTTTTTTTTCCTTCAGTTTGTTCACATGATGAATGATATTTATGGTTTTTTATATGTTGAATCATCCCTGCATTTCTCTGATGAAACATACTTGATCAAGGTAGATGTTATGTTTTTATATATTGTTGTATATGGTTTGTCAGAAATTTTTTTGAGAATTTTATCATCAATATTCATGAGGGAAATTGGTCTGTAATTCTTTTTCTTCTTGTGTCTTTGAGTAGCTTAGGTATTAGGGTCATTGTGCCCTCATAAAAACAGTTTAGTAATATTCCTTCAGGTTGTTCTGTATGGAAAAGATTCAAGAGTATTCGTATTAGCTCTTCTTTGAATGTCTGGTACAATTCAGTACTGAAACCATTTGGGCCTGGACTTTTTTTATTTGGGAGACTTTTAATGACTGCTTGAATTTCCTTTAGGGTTATAGGACTGTTTAGGTCTTTAATGTAATCTTGATTTAATTTTGGGAAATGGTACCTGGTCAAGAAGTTTTTGATTTCTTTTAGGTTTTCCAATTTTGTGGAGTATAGATTTTCAAAGTATGACCTGATAATTCTCTGGATTTCCTGGTTGTATGTTGTTAATTCCTCCTTTTCATTTCTAATTTTGTTTATATGGATGCTGTTTCTCTGCTTTTTGGTTAGTTTTGTTAAGAGTTTATCTATCTTGTTGACTTTCTCAAAGAACCAGCCCTTTGATTAATTAATTTTTTGTGTTATTCTTTTTGTTGCAATTGTGTTGATCTCAGCTCTAAGGTTCATTATTTCTTTTTTGTTTATTCCTCCTAGGTAAGTTTGCTTCTAATTGTTCTAGGACCCTCAGCTGTGCTGATAGTTGTCTTATGTGGGATTTCTCTAGTCTTTTCATGTAGGCATCTAGTGCTATGAATTTTTCCCTTAAGACTGCTTTCATGTAACCCATAAGTTTGGGTATGTCACAGATTCATTTTCATTCAATTCTATGAAGTCTTTCATTTCTTTCTTAACTTATTCCTTTACCCTAGGTGGTTCAGTTCAGTGATGTTTAGTTTACATGAGTTGGTCAGCTTTCTATGATTCTTGATGTCATTAAACTCTACCGTTAGACCATGGTGATTTGAAATGGTACAAGGATTTATACCCATTTTTTGGTTCCTGTTGATATTCGCCTTATGACCTAGTATGTGGTCAATTTTAGAGAAAGTTCCATGGGGTGCTGAGAAATACATATATTTCTTTTTGGTGGAGGGTTTGGTAGATATGTACTAAGTTCATTTGGGTCATAACTTCTGATAGACCCCTCATTTCTCTGTTGGCTTTCTGTCTGGTTGACCTATTCAAGGTTGAAAGTGGGGTATTAAAGTCTTCCATTATTAATGTCTCAGTTTTGATATGGGATTTAAGCTTTAGAAATGTTTCTTTTATATATGTAGGTGCCTTGTGTTAGGGACATAAATATTCAGGGTTGAGATTTTGTCTTGATGATTTTTTCCTGAGATGAATAAGTAGTCAACTTCCTGGTCTCTTCTTATTGATTTTAGGTTAAAGCCTATTTTGTTAGATGTTAGAATGGCAACACCAGCTTGTTTTATAGAGACATTGGACTAGAAAGTCTTTTCCGAACCCTTTACTCTGAGCCTGTGTCTGTCTTTTAAGTTGAGGTGCATTTCTTGTATGCAGCAGAAGTTTGGTTCCTGTTTTTTATCCATTGTGTTAGGATGTGTCTTTTAATATTTGAATTTAGCCCATTGATATGAAGGGTTATTAATGGACAGTGATGAATATTTTCTACCATTTTTGGTAGTAGCTTATATTTCCTTTTTTCACAGGGTTTCTTCTGTGAGCTTATCACTTGTCTGTGGTTACATGGGTTTTTCTGGTTTCCTTAGGTTGGAATTTTCTCTCTTGGTCTTTTTGTATGGCAGGATTTGTTAGGTATTGTTTAAATTTGATTATGTCATGAAATATCTTGTTTACTTCATCTATGTTGATTGATAGTTTTGCTGGGTACAGTAGTCTAGGTTGTCATCATGCACTTTTAGTTTCTGTATAATGTCTGACCAGGACCTTCTTGCTTTCATTGTTTCCATTGAATAGTCGGGGGTTATTTTGATGACCTTGCCTTTATAGGTGACTTGACCTTCTTCCTTTGCAGCTCTTAGTATTATGTTCTTTGTTCTTTAGGTTTAGAGGCTTGATTATTAAATGGCAAGCAGACTTTTTTTTTTGGTCTAGACTATTTGGTGTTCTATAAGCTTCCTGTATTGTTATAGGCATTTCCTTCTTTAGGCTGTGGAAGTTTTCTTTTATGGTTTTTTTTAATATACTTCAGATCACTAGAAAACTACAGACATTTTGACTAATTGCCAATTGACCCCTTCACTTGACTATACTATTTAATAAAGCTTGACATTAAAAGCTGAGTACACATTTTTTTCTCAATCAGGGTCTCTGTAGCTATAATAAATACCATGGCAAGGGCAACTAGGCAGATAATGTTTCACCTTACAATTTTCAAGTCTCACTTTACTGCGTGAGGGAAGTCAGCAAAAAAACCACAAGAAAAGAACCTGAAAGCAGCAAATGATGCAGGGTTAAGGAAAACCAGTGCTTACTGCTTGCTTCTTGTGCCTAATAAAGCCTGATGTTTTATGAAATTCAAGAGCCCTTTTCCAGGGTTGGTACCACTCATGATGAGCTGAGCCTAGAATATTTATTTATTTATTTATTTTTCTTTTTTTACTATTAATACAGTCATTTTTTATACATGTGCCCCTTTTTCAGAATCTCTTTCCCCTCCCGCTCCTCCCCATCACTCACTCTTCTCCCCATCACTTTACTTCCTTTCCAGCAAGGGCAGGAGGTCCCAAGGTGCCAAGGTCCCAAGGAGGCTTAGTTGAGCATCCACTCCAGGCATATCCACTTTCCTCATTCCAACATCAAGACTGGGTCTGGTGTTCCTCTGGAGGGAATGAGATCCTTGATGCTGGTCCAAGGTGTTTTTGATCCCAAACTGTACAGTGGTGGTGGTCAATTTTAGAGAAAGCTACATGTGAGGTTGTGAAATATGTATATTCCTTTGTGATTGGGTGGGAGCTTCTATAAATATATATTAAATCCATTTGCATCATAACCTCTGTTAGATACCTTATTTCTTTGTTGAATCTCTGATTGATCTATCAAAGTGTGAAAGTAGGGTGTAGAAGTCTCTCACTATTACGGTATGAGAGTTGATGTGACATTTGAGCTTCAGTAGTGCTTTTTTTTACATAATATATGTACCCTTATATTAGGAGCATAAATATTCATTATTGAAATCTCATCTTGATCAATATTCCCTGAAATGAATAAGTAATATCCCTCCTGGTCTATTTTAATTGATTTTAGTTTGAAGTCTACTTTGTTAGATATTAGGATAGACACACCATCTTCTTTCTTAGGGCCATTTGATTGGAAAATCTTTTCCAAACCCTTTACTCTGCGCCTGTGCTTGTCTTTGAGATTGAGGTGTGTTTCTTGTATCCAGCAGAAGGATAGCTTCTGTTTTTGTATCCATCATTGTAGTGTGTGTTTTTTTATAGGTGAATTGAGTCCATTAATATTAAGGGATATTAGTTACCACTGATTCTATTTCCTGTTATTTTTGGTGGTAGCTTTGTATGTATTTTCTTTCTCTGAGGTTCTTTTCTGTGCTATTATTGATTGTTTGTGGTTTCATGGATGTATCTTGTATCTTTAGATTTGAATTTTCCCTCTAATGCTTTCTCAAGGGCCAGATTTGTAGGTAGGTATTGCTTAAGTCTGATTTTGTCATGAAATATCTGTTTACTCTATCTATGGTAATTGTTGGTTTTGCTGAGTATGGTAGTCTAGATTGGCAATCATGCTTTTTTAGTGTCTGTATAATTTCTGATCAAGATCTTCTTTCTTGCTTTCATTGTTTCAATAGAATAGTCAGGTGTGATTCTGATGGGTCTGCCTTTATAGGTAAGTTGTCCCTTTTCTTTTGCAGTTCTTAATTATTTTTCTTTGTTTTTTATATTTTGTGGCTTAATTATTATGTGGTGAGTGGTCTTTTTGGGGAACGGTCAAATCTATTTGGTGTTCTGTTAGCTACTTGTGCTTTATTGACATTTTCTTTTTTAGGTTAGAAAAGTTTTCTTCTATGATTTTACTGAATACCTTATCTGTGCATTTGAGCTGGTATTTTCCTTCTTCTATTCCTATTATTCTCAGGCTATGTCTTTTCATGGTGTCCCAAATTTTCTGAATATTTTGTGTTATGCCTTTTTTGGTTTTTGTGTGTTATTTGATTGATGTATCTATTCTCACTATTGCGTCTTCTACTCCAGAGATTCTCTCTCCCATCTGTTGAATTCTGTTTATGTTTGTATTTGTTGTTCCAGCTCTTTTCTTCAGATTTTCTATTTCTGCTTTGGTGTCATTTTATGCCTTTTGCATTGCTTCTATTTCACTTTTTAGTTACTGAAATTTTTTTTTTCACTTTTTTGGTTTTACTTTTCTTGGTTTTCTTTCAAGGATTTGTTCATCTCTTCCAGTTTTTCACTTGTATTTTCTTCTATTTCTCTGAGGAAATTTTTTATATCTTCTTTGAAGACTTCAATAATGTTTATAAAGGTGTTTTTGCTGTTGTTTTCTTTTGTTTCTTCTTCATTGCTCTGTTCAGTTGTAGAGCTATCAGTTTCTTCTGGTGTTGCCTTGTTGTTCTTTATATTGTTATATGTATTGTTGCACTGGCATCTGCCCATGGCTTCGGTGGTTCAGACTTGGGCAGCTCCTAGTTAGCTTTGGCTAGAGTGCTTTTGCGTCTTCTGTCTGTTCTGAGCAAGGTATTTGTTTGCTCTCTGATTCCACTCTGGGTAGGAGTTGGAGTTTCAAAATTCTCAGTTCTTGTCTGATGATTCAGTTTTCCCAGGGAATGGGGCCCAGCCAGACAAGCTAGGGGCCCTTAAAGGAGGCTCCTCACAGCTAAAGCCTAGGGCCTGTCTGGTGGCAGAGCCTGATTTCAGACACTTGCGTGTGACCCCCATCCTGGAGAGGTATTTTCCAGGTGGGAAGCCCAGTAGCTGGACTCTGCTCACCTCTGAATCCACTCTGGATGATGTGTTAGTGTTTCAGAATCCTCAGTCTTTATCTGATCACACAGTTTGCCATGGAGATGGGGCCCATCCAGGCAAGCTAGGAATCCCTAAAGAAGCCCCTTAATAGCTAAAGCCTCTATAATATTTTTCAATCAAGAAAATGCTTGATATAGTTGCCTATAGGCCAATCTCATGGAAGTATTTTCGCAATAATTTGGGTCCATTTTCCTAAATTATTCTATCTTGGGTCAAGTTGTCATAAAATTGACCAACACAGTACCTCAGTATCTCATATGCAGTCTGGTTTTGCCCAAGAGGAAGTAGTTTTATTCTCCTCTGACAACTGTATATCAGTTTTAAAATATTTTTGATGACAGCACAAGAAGCTTTGTGATAATGATGTCTTCCATTGATACAGCTCAACATTGTTCACTTTAAATCTGAAGTTTTAGCTTTCTGCAACTCTCAGTCTGTCACAAGTGGCATTTCTTCTTCTATTTCATTGGCTACTGGTAGAGAAGCTACTGCAAAACTCTTTAAAATGTTTAATTCTTAACATCTCTAAGTGCTCTATACTCCCTTTTCCTCTACTTCCTTACTTTATTCTTTTGGCACATGTTTCCTCATTTTATTATGAACAGAGGAAAGATTTCTTCATCACAGAAATAGGAAGGCATGACATATTTTACAACATTATCCACCAAATTTATACTTGACAATTTAAACAAATCTTTAATATTTAAATGGCATGTAGACAAAATTCAGTGGATTGGAAAACATTGTAAATCTTTTTTTAAAAAAAAAATATTAAGACTATTCTGAGTGTTAAGTGTAGAGAATTTTATGCAAACTAGGATTTACATAGTGAATCTTATTAGTGATTCTACTGAAGAAATTATCTATAATTAATGATGAGCTCTCCATGGCACAGAGAGGCTGAGCAAATACTTGCATCCAGGCACTTTAGTTCTCAAATGTATTCAGCAAGTGGTTATTCTTTCTATATAATTTACCTAGTAGAGGAGTCAATATAGTCTACATTATTGCTAATGATAAAATAGATCCTGTCAGAATCAAAGAAGTCTTTTTTATATGTTCTAACAATTAAACTATGTTGTCTTCTGAGGAAGATGGTATTCTTTAGCAGATAATCATACTATTTAGTATATCTAAGAAGCAACTAGAAAATAGTCTTCATGCCTCTAAAGCCTCAGGAAATATTTAAGAAGGGACAGAAAAAAATGAAAAGAACCAGAAGAAGTAATTGAATATTGTGCAGAATATTGGCTTCCAGGAATGTCATGTGTCACGAATGACTATCTTCTGTGCTAAGCTAATGTCATCATAGGAAATTATTCCAGTTGAGCTTGTTTACATGCTCACATAGAGAACTGAAATGGAGAAATGATATTTTTACTTGAGTATATAACTGTCCCATGCCACCTATTCTGTACAAATCTCTGTACCTTAATTATATGTAACCTGAAAGGAAAGAAGAAAATTTGAAACAGGAAAGCCTTTATGCTTATGCTTTATGTCTAAAGTGTGTTTACACCCTTGTAAATGACCTCTTACCCAGGCAATGTGGAAAATCCCAACAAACTCATTGACTCCCCAGGGTCAACTTTCGAGGAGCCGTGCCTTGATTTGTCTTTCTGATCTTGGGAGGACAGAGAGATGCTGCTTAATGTCTCACTAAAGAAGGAATTTTAGTAATATAAGGGCTATTCTGTGAAATACAAAATTACAAGAAAAGTAGTAGAGGTCAAATGTGATCAAAATGTGTTATGTATATGTATACAAATGTCATAACAAAATACATTATTATGTTACTAATATAACATTTTGAATAATTGGAAAATAATAATTGAAGACACAATGATAGATAGTTCCACAATTATAAATGACAATTGAAACTACATGAGTTCAAGGTGTCATTCTGAAATCGCCTGAGTGCAGACAACAATACTCAGGAAAAGATATTCCACTTTCTACAGAAATTTAATATACATAACTTCTTTTATGATTCCTTAATTCCATCATCCATTGTCCCGTGCCCTGTCTTTGCCCGCGAAGAAGAATGCAGTACGCAGTTTGGATCCTTCTGCAGCAAGTTTATTAGAGCTCTCTGGTTGTTAGAAAATGGGAAGACCCCGACCCCCTACCAGGAGCCGACTTTTATACTTTCAAGCCCTCGCCTCTTACATGTCCCCTTTTGGTTGGTTGCGGACTCTCGCCTGATATGACACAGGGTCAGAGGGCTTGGCTCACAGAGTAGAAACTTACTGGGGGACATGCGCAGATATGTTGTTTATCGCCTCAGCCACACCTTGGTACTGGAAACCGGTGCCATCTTGCCTGCTTGACCGGGCTCCCGGCTCCCTACAATCCATATGACTACCATAATGCTGAAAACTAATGTCTGTACTCCCACTTTCGAGGTAAAGATACTATCCTTAGACCCTGGGTACCACATGGCTATGAACCACTCAGACACAGTATGAACCATTCATAGACATTGAGTACCACTTGGCTTGTACCACTCATAGATACTGAGTAACACATGGCTGTGAATCACACAAACATTGAGTACCAAATGGATGTGAACCCTTAATAGACACTGACAACCATGTGGTTGTGAACATTTAAGACACAGACACTGAGTCCCACATGTCTGCAAACCATTCATAGACACTGAGTATCACATGGCTTGAATCGCACAAACATTGAGTAACACATTGATGTGAACCACACAAGACATTGAGTAGCATGTGTCTATGAATCACACAGACACAGACAGTGACATCCCATTGGTTAACCATCTCCCAGGTTCTGGGATCTCAAAGCTCATGTTTTCCATAGCTGCCGTTGTGTCAACAAATGGATGGAATATGTGTGTATAACCAGCCTAATTCTCCCTTTTTCAAGCGTTGTTTTAATTTACTTCAAATTTTCTTCTTGTAGAAAAAAGTAGTAAAATAATTCATAATTATAAAGTGAATAGCATACTTGAAGCTGGTCAAGTTGTACATAGAATATTTAATTTCAAATGTCATTTTCCATGCTTAACAGAATACAATTAGAGTTTTATTGATTAATTAGTGTCTGTGTGCAGCATTCTATTTTTTCTAAAGGCCAGTAAATGCACCTGACTGTTCCCTAAATGTTAACATATTTGGATCATTATAATGGCATTATACTTGCCATGCAGGCTGTTTGAGTTAATTGCTAATGCTAAGGTCTCAGATTCATATGAAGAAGTTTTTAAAGAAAAATTATATTTAATAATCCAAAGCAATTACTATAGAAAGTCTCTTTTAAAATTTAATTGATTTATGGTTATCAATCTTCCCATACAGAAGTTCATTTTCCAGTTCTTTGAATGTAGAGCAGATGAACTGAGTACAAAGGAGACTACATAGCCAAAAGGCACTGCCATATTGTAAGGTCAAATATGCTGTTTAAAGAATTCAAATGAAGGCTAGCTGCATGAATGAGAAATGTTGTCTTAAAATTCGGAGCAAGCTATCAAACAAGTGGTGTTCAGATAAATCCTCGTTCATCTTTCAGGAAGTAATTGTTTCTTATCACCACTTTCCCACAGCATTGTGCTGATGTTAAATAAATTACATGAAAACAGACTGGCCCAAGAATTCTCTAAACCAACCACCAGATCAGTGCATTGATACGAGGATATAGAGATGTGGTGGTCATGGCATCAGAACAGAAAGCATGACAGGTGGTAGCATTTGTTTTAGCTGTGTTGCTTCAAGCCAGCTTTAGGAACATTTTTGCAGAAAACCACAACCAGCAAGTTCATTTTTCCGCCCAGAGAACTTTTCAACATTTTGGGAACCTAAAACCTTTTACATAGTCTTGAACCATATTCATATTTAAAACATACTAAATTCTAGTTAAATAGAATTTTGAGAATAATGCTCTTTCTTGGAGTGTCTACCTTGAGGAGGCACAAGAATTGGATAATAGGGAAAGGACAGATAAAAGCCTCAAGGCTTGAGACTAAGAAATGTGGTGGCTTGTCTTGGTCCACATATTCAGGAGCATATTATTTCTTCTTTTGTTTGCTGTAATTAAATTGTCAACTTGTCTCCAGAGTACCAAAATCTGTCTAAATTCTCCTCTATTAGGAGCAAAAGAACTGAGGATTCTGGAGAGGTTGAGATCAGATAAAATTTCAATTCTTTTTTTAACACCAAGATTGGAGACACTTAGTGTCTTAAGAAATCAGATGTTGAACTTCACAAAATTGGAAGCAGGGAAATATATGCCAATCAAGTTCTACTGACTTGACCAAGCCTCTGAGCCATTGATACTAGAATAACAAGAAGCTGAAATGAATGATGTTTTATGACATCTATTGATCTGCAACCATGTTTAGAACTCAAAATTTAATCTGCCAGGATTTAGAAATATATTCTAGTTGTTTCCAAAATTAAGTAGAAAATATTTAGTATGGAAAGTGTTTTATTGGCTGCACATAAGATGTGTAAACTATTTTATCTGTGTGCCAGGTACACATGAAATTTAATTTTGGCAATAATTTTGTAAGGCAGTATAAACACCCTCAACTTTCACACCAAATTGGGAAAGTTCAAAATTAAGTATCTTATCTGACATCACTAAAGCATGTCAAACTACAAAGTACAACTAAATTAAAATCACCTGGAAATATAAATTACTAAGTACTGGGTCCGCATTTCCTAGCTGAAACTGCATTTACTACAGGCTAGTTATCAGTCCAGGTCTCTACTGAATTTTCTATTTCTCTTTTCTTTCTGTCCCCCCCCCACCCCATGTATATGTCCAAAGTTCTTTATGAAGAATTAATAAGTCCTAGGTTTGTAGAGATTGTTCTATACTTAAAGCCCAACATTGTGGACCTAAGTTTGATCTCCGGAATCTAAGGCTAAAAGTCAAATATGGTAGCATGCATCTATTACACCAACACTATTGAGGAGAATACAAAAGAATCCCTGGGACTCACTGGCCAGCCTGTCTATTCAAACTATTCCAAGTTGAGCTCTAGAAAGAGTAAAATTCCTGTTTCAATAAATTAAGGTAAAGATAAATTAAGAAAAGTGGTAACTATCTGGTTTACACACACACACACACACACACACACACTCACACTGGTAGAGTTTCTATTGCTGCAAAGAGACACCATGACCATGGCAACACTTACAAAAAACGTTTAATTGAAGCTGCCTAACAGTTTAGTACAGTATGCCTGTGGTGAAGAGCATAGTAGCATACAGGCAGAGAGTTCATCCTAGAATAAAAGGCATTTTGGTTAGAGCATGAAGCAGCTGAGCTACATTTCATCTGCAGTGAGGAAGCAGAGAAGCATGAATGAATGCTGAGGCTTGGCTTACTTATCTTTCTTCCCCCACCAAGTCTAAAGCTCTAGACCATAAAATGGTACCACTGAACTTTTGAGTTTCAATTAGCCAATATAAATCTCCCTTATAGACATGTCCAAAAGTGCTTTCCCATAGTGATTTTAAATCATATTAAACTACAGTAAAGACTTTCAATCATAGCCATGAAACTCTCAACTGCACACTTACCTCCAACAACATGTACTTTGAACAAATTGTGCTTGATACATGTTCAATAATTGGTCATTAAGAACAGCACCCTCAGCTGGACCTGGGCTTTTATTTTTGGAGAGGCTTTTAATGACAGCTTCAATTTCCTTAAGGGTTATAGGTCTGTTTAGGTAATTATTCTGGTCTTTATTTAATTTCGGTTAATGGTACCTGCCCAAAAAGCTGTCTATTTCCTCTCGGTTTTCCATTATTATGGAATATAAATTTTCAAAGTATGATTGATAATTCTCTAGATTTACTGGGGGTCTGTTGTTATACTCCCCTTTTCATTTCTGACTTTGTTGATTTAGATACTCTCTCTCTGCTTTTTGTTAAGTTTGGATAATGGCTTATCTCTCTTGTTGACTATCTCAAAGAATTAACTCTGTAGTTCATTGAATCTTTGGATTGTTCTTTTTGTTTGAATTGTATTGATTTCAGCTCTAAGTTTGATTATTTCCTGCCATCTACTCCTTCTTAATGACCTTGCTTCTAATTGTTCTAAGGCTTACAGCTGAGCTGTTAGTTATCTAGTGAGTGATTTCTCTAGATTTTTCATATAGGCATCAATTTCTATGAATTTTCCTCTTAAGACTGCTTTCATTGTGTCTCACAAATTTGCATATGTTGCTGATTTATTTTAATTAAATTCTAGGAAGACTTTGATTTCTTTCTTAATTTCTTTCTAAATCCAGAAGTGGTTTAGTTTAGTTACATTTAGTTTCCATGAGTTGGTAGGCTTTCTGTGATTTTTTTATGTTGTTGAATTCTAACTTTATGCCCTGGTAGTCCGATATGATGCAATGGATTATTTCCATATTTTTTTGCATCTGTTGATAGTTACTTTATGACCTATTATGTGGTCAGTTTTAGAAAACGTTTCATGAGGAGCTGAGAAATACATATATTTCTTTGCATCTGGGTGGAAGCTTCTGTAAATATCTATTAAATCCATTTGCATCATAACCTCTGTTAGACTCCTTATTTCTCTGTTGAATCTCTGTCTGTCTGAACTATCCAGGGGTGAAACTGTGAAAATGAACTCACCCCCTATTAGGGTATGAGAACTGATGTGGATTTGAGCTTTAGCAATGTTTCTTTTACAAAGATAGGTGCCCTTATATTTGGGGCATAAATATTCAGGATTGAAATTTCCTCTTGACCAATTTTTCTTGCGATGAGTAAGTGCTGACCATTTTGGTCCCTTCTTTTAGCTTAAAGTCCACTTTGTTAGATATTAGGGTGGCAACCCCATCTTGTGTCTTCTGTTTTTGTATCCATCTTGTTAGTGTGTGTTTTTTATAGGTAAATTGAGTCCATTGACATTAAGGAATATTAGTGACCACAGATTAATGTTTCCTGCCATTTTTGGTGATAGCTTCATATGTATTTTCTTTCTCTGGTCTATTCTTCTAAGAGATTATTGATTATTTGTGGTTTCATGGGTATATCTGGGATGCTTAGGTTGGAGATTTCCCCCTAATGGTTTCTGGAGGGCAGGATTGGTAGATAGGTACTGTTTCAGTCTGATTTTGTCATAAAATATCGTGTTTACTCCATCTATGGTGAATGATAATTTTGCTGGGTATAGTAAAGGTTGGCAGCCATGCTCTTTTAGTGTCTGTATAACTTCTGACCAAACCCTTCTTGCTTTCATTGTTTGCATTAAATATTCAGGTGTTATTCTGATGGGTCTGCCTTTATAAGTAAATTGTCTCTTTTCTTTTGCAGGTCTTAATTATTTTTTGTTCTGTATGTTTTGTGGCCTGATTATTATGTGGCGAGCAGACCTTTTTGCGGGGGTCATATCTATTTGGTGTTTTGTAAGTTTCTTGTATCTTTATAGGCATTTCCTTCTTCAAGTTACAAAAGTTTTCTTCTAAGATTTTATTGAATACATTATCTGTGCCTTTGAGCTGGTATTCTTCTCCTCCTTCTATTCCTATTATTCTTAAGTTAGGTCTTTTTATGATGTCCCAGATTTCCTGAACATTTTGTGTTATGGCTTTTTTGGTTTTAGGATTTTCTTTGACTGATATATCTATTTGAGCTACTGTCCTTCCACTTCAGAGATTCTGTCTTCCATCTCTTGGATTCTGTTGGTTATGCTTGTATCTGTAGTTCCAGCTCTTTTCTTTAGATTTTCTATTTCCATCTTTCCCTCATTTTGTGCCTTTTTATTGCCCCTATTTCAGTTTTATTTCTGTAATGTTTCTTTTATTTTTTGGTTTATTTTTCTTGGTATTCTTTCAAGGATTTGGTCATCTCTTCCAATTTTTGGTTTGTATATTATTCTATATCTTTAAGGGAAAATTTTTCTATTTTCTTTTATTGTTTCAATAATCTTCATAAAGGTGTTTTTAGTGTTGTTTCTTTCTGTTTCCTCTTTGTTGCTCTGTTCAGGTCTTCTAGTTGTAGAACCACCAGTTTCTTCTGGAGTTGCCTTGTTGATCTTCATATTATTATATGTAGTTTTGCTCTGGCTTCTGCCCATGGCTTCAGTTCACAATTTGGCTGCTCCTAGTCAGTTGTGACAAGAGGGCTTGTGTGTCTCCTGTCTTCCCTTACCAAGGGGTCTGCTCAATCTCTGACACTGTTCTGGACAGGGGTCTGAATTTCAAATCCTCAGTCCTTCTCTGCTGATGCAGTTGGAGGTGGGGTCAGCTGTGCAAAGTCCTCTCTTTTAGGTGTGGCTGCAGGAGCCCCTCACAGCTGAACCCTAGTCCTGTTTGCTAAGGAGAGACTGGATCACACTCTGAAGATTGACCCTGGTCCTTGAATGCTACTTTCTGGACAGGTGTTATGAGGGATCAGGCGCTGGAACCCTATTTTCATTTTTCTACAGACTGCCATCCAGTTATGCCAATACCATTTGTTGAAGATACTATCCTTTTTCCATTGAAAATATTTGGCCTCTTTGTCAAAAATCATGTGTTAATAGGTGTGTGGGTTAACGTCAGGGTCTTCATTTGATTTCATTGATCCACAAGTCTGTTTTTATGCCAGTACTAAGCTGTTTTTATTACTGTAGCTCTAGGGTATAACTTGAAGTTGGGGATGGTGATACCTCATGAAGTTCCTTTGTTGAACAAAATTGCTTTGACAATTCTGGCTTTCCTGTTATTCCAAATGAAATGGTGTATTGTTCTTTCATGGTTTGTAAAAATTGTATTAGGATTTTGATGGATTATTTAATCTGTAGATAAGTTTTGGTAAGATTTCCATTTTTACTATGTTGATTTTTATCTATCCAGTAGCATAGGAGATCTTTCCAATTCTCAGCACAAGAATTACAAATGGCTCAAAGGCACTTGAAAAAGTGCTCAATATTTTTAGCCATAAGAAAAATACAAATTGAAACCACTTTGAGTTACCACCTTATACCTGTCAGAAGGACTAAGATTAAAAACACAGATAACAGCCTATGCTGGAGAGGATATAGAGCAAGGTGTATAGTTCTCCAGTGCTGGTAGGGGTTTAAGCTTGTTCAGCCACTCTGGAATGCAGTATGGTGGTTTCTCAGAAATCTTGGAATCAATCACCCTGAGGATGTAGCAATACTACTATTGGGCATATACCCTAAAGATGCACATCCACACTCCAAAAACATTAGCTCAGCTATGTTTATAGCAGCAATCTTTGTAATATCAACAACCTGGAAACAACTTAGTTGCCTTTCTTTTTTTTTTTCCTGCTTTTTTTTTTCTTTCTTCTTTATTTATTTTGTATTCATCAAGAAAAACAGTAAAATGAATTTAAAATGCTGATAAGTTAACAATAACTATAAAGAAGATAAAAATCATAAGCATGACTTATCAAGGGTGATAATGCAAATAAGATTGCTACACATATATTTATTTACTTTGTGTTCAGCTTTCCCTCTGAATTTTTTTTCCATCCCTGTATATCCTTATTCAAGGTCACTTCCTCCTCCCGCCACATCAGGTCATTTTTTCTTCTCCACAACTCCCCATCCCCTTCCTGGGCAGGGAGCAGACAGTCCTATGGTCCCACTGACCCAATAATGCTTGGATCAGTCTCCACTCCTGGCAAATCCAGTTTTGTCGCCCCTTGCCTTTCAACTGAAGAATAGACTAACAAACTGTGGTACATCTACAGAAAGGAGTACTGCTCAGCAATAAGAAAAAATGATAATCTAAAATATGCAGGCAAATGGATGGATTTGGAGAATATCCTACTGAGCAAGGTATCAGAAACCCAGAAAGATAAATAGGGAATGTGGTCTTTAAACAACACACAAAGAACACCCAAGATGCAAACCACAACCACTAAACACCTTGGGATCTAAAGAACTTTGGACTGTCAACTTGAAGCCCATTATTTCCAGAGGGACACCTAACCCAGTGTTGATATTAGGATGAGAAAATCGGACTTGCCTGGAGTGGATGCTGAACTAATTCACCTTGGGACCTCTTGACGTTTCTAGGGAAGTGATGGGGGGTAGGGAGAAGAGACACTGACTGGAAGGGGTCAGAAATGGGAAGAGTGTCAGAACAAGGGGATATATGGCTAAAAAGTAAGACTTTATTTTATAGAAATAAAAAATAAAAATATTATCCAATTTTTAAAAATATAAATTGAGTAAAATAGATTGTGTGAAGAAAGTCAGTTTTCTTATCATCTTGACCTCTTCTGTTTTCATGTATAAATACTAATGACAGAAATGTTTGGTTTGTATACTTTTCTGCTCACAAAATGTTTTCTTCTAACTAAAAATACTGCAAAAATGTGATAGTCACGGTCTTAGGGTTAGGTTACAATCACTCCTTTAACTGAGAGATGCTCACACCTTCAAAAGAATGTTGTACAACCCGTAACTGTTACTGATATGGGCTGGTAGAACAAGAGTGGTTTTTCTGCTTCTGCTTAGTGATACATTTTTACCTCCTTATTAGAGTCTGTGATCCAACACTTGAATACACCGCAAAAGTAAGTAAGACCTACTGTACCTGAAATCTAGTGGCTGTGTATATCTGTCAGGATTAACAAGGAAAGCAGAAAGCACAGAAAGGCTTAATATATTTTAAAATGCATGTGACCAAATGCCTGTCTCCATTCAACCAGCTTTGATAACTAGCATGTTATCTTCAAGGAAAAGAATATAGTGATCATCTTGCAGTTTCAACACACAGAATAATGCTCTACTCTATGCAACCATAGAATGTTGATTATTTTTACTTTTAATTAAGATTATGTAATGGTCCATTCTTGTGTATACCCCAGGAGTTCTGTCTTTTAGGTTTCAGTATTTTTCATTTAATTTCCTCTGCTCATTTCAGATTAACAGTTTAGTGTTATGTAGTTTTGCATTTTCCCACTGACTAACAATCCTGGCCACCTTTCCACCTATTTTTTGGGTTGATTGTATTATTTGAGTAAATGCTTATAACTTTTCCCTATTAGAGTTAGTGTTTTGGTCTTTTTCTTTAAAAACAGCTTCATTTATAAATGTTTATGTCTCTCTCTCTCTGTGTCTCTCTGTCTCTCTCCTTCTCTCTCTCTTTCTCTTTCTGTATGTGTGTGTGTGTGTGTGTGTGTGTGTGTGTGTGTGTGTGTGTGTGTTTGTGTGCCTGATTGTGGATGCCTATTTAGTCAAGAGGACATCAGATTTTTTTTTTTTTTTGTCAAATATATTTCATTGTAAATATGTTCTCTGGGCTGGTGGTTAGACTTTTTCTTTTAAATGACTATGTTTTGTTTTGTGCATATGTGTTTGTAGATGTGTGTGTATGTGTGTGTGTGTTATGTGTTCACATGTGTGTCTGTGCAGAACATATGCATGCATGTTAATATAGAAGCCATAAGTCATTCATAGTTGTCTTCTTCAATCACTCCCCACCCTTTTCTTCTTTAATTGACACAGAGTCTCTTATTTTTACCTGAAGCTCATCACTTTGTTTAATCTAGCTGTCCTGCAATCCTCAGTGATCTGTCTGCCTCTGCTTCTCCAGTGCTGGGATTACAAACACAAAATACCAAGCCAGCTTTTGCTTCTCCATTAAATGCATTTTTTTGGACTTTGCAGCAAGCACTGTATTAAATGAGTACATCGAAGTAGCTATATTTTGATGTCCTTGAGTTTCTGATTTTATTAAAGTACAACTTCTCCATTATCTTTTATTTTCAGTTGCACAACTTGAAGGTTTCAGGCAGCTTACCTACTCCACAGTATGGTATCATTGCCCCATTTTCTTAAAGGATGCTTCATTTTACTTTTACTACCATGTTTTAAATTGTTTGGTTTGAAATAATTAAAAAAATTAAAATTTTTTTATATACATCAAATTATTTCTAAAAATTATTTGTTAGAAAATTTATCATCTCATTAATGAATTATTTTTTTGGTGCCAAGGAAAAACAAGTCACAAACTCCTTTAATATTTTTGTGTGCTAAAGAGAGTTACAAACATCCAGGTTCAGGGATGGGCAAACCTTGTCCCCTAGCCTTCCTGTTTTTCCTAATTTCTATATTCAACTACTTGAGAGGCCTGAACAACAACAAGCTCCTTGACATCTTTGTCTCAATATTGTTTGGCTTCTATAGCTCTTTTATCTTTTAATATTTATACTAAAATCTACTTCTGAATTTTTAGAGATACTAGCTCCATATCTATTAAGGAGAATATTTACTAAATTGCCCAACTTTCCACTGGAACCTTAATGACTTTAAGTGTAGTGGGATTCATAAATTATACAAGCAATCTCTTGTGACATCAGAGAATCTGGCCCCTTATGGGGCTGGTCATGATCAGTGGAGACCCAGGAACACCAATTCGCCTTCCTGTTTTGTTTCTGTTTTTCTCTGGGAGAAGACCAAACACCCAGCACAGTAAGTTCTGACTCTCCTAGAATTGCATTAAGATTACCTTGTATCTATGAGTGCTTGTTTAACCCTTTAATAAATAAATATTAATCTTTATATGATATATTGCTTTTGGATAATTTTGGTGATATTTCATGACAAATGTGGGTTTATTTTCTGTACTAGCCAGGCCACTACTCACATCTATATCTCTAAAAAAAAAAAAAAAAAAAAAAAAAAAAAAAAAAAAAAAAAAAAAAAAAAAAAAAAAAAAAAAAAAAAAAAAAAAAAAAAAAAAAAAAAAAAATTAGAGATTCTGTCTTATATCAGAAAAGCCACCTGGTATGAGACAGAAGATAACCAGAGTATATAGGGACCAATGTTATCGTACTCATATCTTTAATTCTACTTCTCCGTGTATTTCCTCTTTTTTTAACTTAAGAATTTTATCTGCACATAATTTTCTCCTGAAAACTTAGAATCTTCACTTCATATTAATACTACTTAGTTTTTTTTACTATAAACAACAATTTCTCCTACCAGCACTCTACAAAGCATCCAGGGGGTAAAATGAAACTAGTCAAAAGCCAACCAAACAAACAAAAACAAAAAAGAGAGAGACAGAGATGGAGAGGCAGAGAGAGAGAAAGAAAGAACCTGCTGTATATCACTCAATGATTACTTTTAAAATATAGAGCATTCAGAAGAGTTGCAAGATAGCTTCATGTAATCCTTTAACAAGATTTTCAGATGGATTTACCCAGTGCTCTGAGAATGGTTATAGATGTTTTTAGTCAGGCCATTAGGACCTAACCACTGTTTTAGATTTTACAGTACCCAACAGAGATGACATTGCCCACACAAATCAGCAGGAAGCAAGCTATTGAAAAAGTATGCCTTTCCTCCAATAAGTGTTGTTCTCTTAGGGCTATGGATGATTATCATTGTCATAGGGTACTTACAAGTTAAAATTGGGTTGCAAATAGAACAATAGTATAGATATTGGCAGATTATTGTATCTACATATAAAGAATTATTAGACAAAAATGAGCCAAAGACAATTTGCACTGATATGCTTGCATATTGATACAAATGCAAAATCATTTTATATGTTTTATTGACATAATCTTTACATTGATAGAAATTTAAATGTGAAATTATTTTATATGTCTAAGGTAATCTGTATATAGATACAAAATTGAATCTGTGCCCTATTTTGCACATTTCTGCCTCTGTTTAAAATATTTTGAACATTAATGCATATTAAGCACATTGTTGTCATTTCCATCTTGCAACTTCAACTTCTGTTTATTTATACTAGTCCTAAAATTAACCATAATATATTCATAAGGTATTTTGTATACCTCTGTTTAGATATCTTGTACCATCATATATATTTAGGATAATGTTGTCACTTTGTACAATACATGTACCCTAGTTAATGTCATATGATCATCATACTTGAAGTCATTATTCAGAAACGCTATACCCTTTTATATAGATTACCTAATTTTGCAATGTAAGCTTCAGTCTTTCAGATGATTGAAGTGTCAGATCACCAATACTCAGGTTTGTCTTGTAATTGTCATGCTACTCAGGTTTTCCAGAACCACACTAGAATATATAAGATAGACAGATTTCTTCAACCACTTTATATACATAGAGAATATAGTACTTAACATTTTGTTATTCAGTATTTGGCCATGAGAGACACAGCAACTTCTGGCATCACTTTTTCTTTCCTGAGATAGTATTGGGCACCTAGTACATCTCACAAAGAGATTGTCTTCCTTGGTGGACAATGACCTAATGAACAAAGAACTGCCCTTGCTCTGACTGCTGTTAGCATGTACTCCATCCAATCTGTATGAGCAGGATGAAGAATAGAGACAGGCAAAGCTTGCCTGGACAGAGTAAGATGGTCTGTCCAAAAATATTCTGCTTCTGAAGAGATCTGTCAGACATACTAGGCCTGTTGCCAGAAAGGTGGATGCTTAAACTGTATCGAGAAGCTGTGGGTGACTGTCCAGGTAGGTGACTGTTGCTGTCCTCTCCTAAATTTTGGAAGCTACACTCTTGTGTTTCCAACCTTTAGGTAATTTTTTTTTTCTCAAGTCTTGATGGTGTTGAAGACAGGAGAGTTAAGTCTACTATTATTTCTTATCTCAGCAAAGAGCATTCAGTACTGGATTATTATTCTACATAAATGACCTGTGCATCGCCTCTCATCCATATTCTAGACATTTAAGATACACCTTGTATTTGCTGTTTCTTATTTATAGTGAGATCTTACTTATGTTAGTGCCTTTTTCTCCCCCAGATACTACCTTATTGTGATCCTTATTGTATATAGTCTTATTCTTAGTTTAGAACTTTTGTAGTTAGACAAAAGGGGGAGATGTAGTGGAATTCAAGTGTTACTCAAGGAAGCACTAGTGCCCTTGGCAAACCTTAGTGACCTGAGTACATCCAGCCCCTGATGGGGTGAGGCCAGAATTAATTGAGACCTGGGAACATCAACTCACCATTCTGTTTTATTCTTGCTTTTTCCTGGGAGAAGACTGAACATCCAGTGCAAGAAGTTCTGACTCTCTTAGAATTGCATTAAGGTTACCTTGTATCCATGAGAACTTGCTTAACCCTTTAATATATATTATATATATATAATTATATATATATCCTTATATTATATATTTGGATTAATATATATAATTATATTATATATTTATATATATAATATAAGGATAAATATTATATATATAAATTATATATATTCAAATATATTATATATGTTATATATATATTTGAATAATTTCAGCAATATCTAAATACAGAGTGAGACAAGTAATTATGTATTATTTAATAGCTATGATAGTAAATATACATGTAGGCTCTATAAAATGTTCTTTTGTTTGTTCTACATTTTTATTTTCTTAATTAAAGCTAATTCCTCAGCCTTAGCTGGCAAGTTTCAATTGTTCCAGGAGAACAAGTGTTTCACTTTAGTGGTTATAGTTTCTCATTGTTCGTAGCCGATTCATTGGTTTCAGATGAGAAGAACCATAGATTCTTAAAAACACTACAAAGAATGCCTGGTGGAGTATTTCTTTTCATCTGAAATGCCACAACCCATGCCACACCATCTGTAATATCAGCATTTTATCTTGTGTTGCCATAAGACATTCTACTGAACTCTGACCACACAGTAGGTTTCCCACTGGAAACTGTAAATGCCATCATAGTTCTTCCCAAAACATTGTTCAGGTCTGTCATAAAAAAAAAAAAAAATCTACTCCTGGTTCAAATTTCCATTTTAATTAAGGTTTCTTTTGTTGTCAGAAAATACCCTGACAAAAATAATTTTAAGGAGGAAAGAGTTTGTTTTACTTGATTCCCACACCATACACCATCAAAGGAGTTCATGGCAGGAACTCAAGGAAGAAACCTGGAGGCAGTAAGTGACACAGGGACCGTGGAGAAACATTGCTTACTATCTTCATCCCCATGGCTTGCTCAGCCTTCCTTATTTTACCATTCAGGACCACTTTCCTGAAGGCAGTCCTACCACGCACCATGGGCTGGTCCTTCCACATCAATTATTAATTAAAAAAATATTCTACAGATTTGTCTATAGTCCAGTCTTTGTCTACCTTTCTGAGATGATTCTAGATTGTGTTAAATTGACACAAAATGAGCAAGCACATCCTCTTTCATCAGGAAGTTTTAAGACTGCAGTGTTTCTGACATGGGTAACATTGTATAGCACCTTTTAAATGCATGTATCTTTCATGATTTCCATTTCATGTCTATTAATGCAAGTTCCCCATTTTCCACTTCTCAGCCCATGGCAACAGTAATTTTACTGTCTGATATTATGTTCTTGACTACTTTAGTTGAATTCTAAAAGAAATAGACAAATTTGCTTTTTCTAGCATCTAGAAAAAGCATATTTTTATCTTTAAAAAATCTCATGTCTTCTTTACTAATAGAACTCACTCTGAAACTGTTTCCTGTGTTGGTCACAGTTTGGCCTCAGTTTGGCCTGAGCAGATGTCTTTAAAAAGCCAGAAGACATGGACTCCTAAGGCTTCTCTGGGTGGTTTTACAGAGCTGTGTCTCAGTACTGTCACTATTGATGGCAACATTAAGTCATTGGCTATATAGGTGACTGATTTAACTTCCTTTTTTTTTTTTTTTTTTTTTTTTTTGCTTGCAAAGCCTGGGTTAGGGCTTATGAACCTTATACAAACATTCTTTTTTCTGGTTTCTCTGGCAATAGACTTCCAAAAGAGTACTTATTTAGGAAAACTCAGGTGCGTTTGTCTGCATGTGTATGTGTGTGTATTAAAGAAGTTTAGGATAAATATCACCTTATTTCTCTCACCATTATTGCACAAGGAACACAAAACTTTTACAAACTAAATACAAAAATCAAGCATACATTATTTTTTTATTTAAAAGGGTTTTTTCCATATATACCACTGTTGACCCTCCCTTTCCTCCTCTCATTACCTCCCAGTCCTCCCGCAGCCTCCTCCTACCCCATCCTCCCATCCATTTCCTAAAGAGGGCAGTAGTTCCAAGGTGGATCAGTTCAGTCTGGCATATCCATTTATGGTAGATCTGATTCCTTCAACCTAGTACTCATGCTGGGTTAGGTTTTCCTCTGTAGAGAATGGGCTCAAAGATGTCAGTTTATGCACAAGAACATAGTCTGATCATACTATAAAAGCTGTAAAAACTGTCCATGCCATTTGACAGTCATCTCTGTCTTTGTTTAGTTTCTTTCTCTGAAGGTTCATCAGTGATTGTTTCTGATTCAGTGAGCTCCCAGTACTTCCAGTCTGCCATCTCTGTGGGTCCCCGCCTAAGGATTTTATTCTTTTGCTCACATATACTCTCCTTTTTCTCTCTTCTGCTGGACCATGAGCTCAACCTGGTACTTAGCTATGGATCTCGGCTTCTGCCCTGTCCATTGCTGGGTGAAGCTTCTATAATGGCACTTAGGTATGATATTTTTAATCATGGTACTATATACAATGATTAACTAAGAAGATAATATTTGCCTTTTTCAACTCACTTCATTATCTAAATCAATCCCCAACCGTTCAGTTGTAGCCCTTAAGATGGCTCAGCAGGAACAACATGGTGGAATGGAAATAAACTTCTGAAAGTTTTTGTTCTGTCACCTCTATGTGTGCCCCATCACATACTCACAGGAGTAGTAATAACTAACTAAATAAATGAATATAAAACATTTAACTCTCATTTGAAAGCACCTGTATTTGGAATTTTAAGAGGAGCTGGTAATCAGCTTCCAAAAAGCCAGATAGAAAATTAAAATTAATAATGAATGTTCAGCCTTGTGTTTGGTTGTTCCTCTAGCTCTTGTAACTTAAATGAACCCATTTGTATAAATCTACATCCTGTTGCTTACCACTCATCCTGCTTCCTCTATGATTCCTCACATCTCTCTCACATGTCTCTTCCTCTTTGTTCTCTCAGCCAAGAAGTGATGACTAGTTTTCCTGCGTAACTACTGACCATTTCACTCTTTATTAAACCAATCAGAAGGTATCTTGACAAAGGCATATTTTTACAGAATACAAAAAACAACAGTTTACTATATGATGTTTTCCCATAGTTTTTCTAAGGATCAGTGCTCTTTCCTTCTGTAAGTTAAAACATTAATAAATGCTTGACAGTTCTCTGTCACCTAGGGAACACAAGAAGGAGAATGGAAAACTCTCTGCAATGATCATCGGTCTTTCTATTGACATATCATAGGGGTGTATTTGTGTGTGTGCATGTGTGCGTGTGTGCGTGTGTGCGTGTGTGTGTGTGTGTGTGTGTGTGTGTGTGTGTGTTTATATGGGGGCAATAATATTTTGGACATGCACACTGATTTTATTATTATTATGAATAAAGAAGTCACATTTTTTATCCTTGTATATCCTTACTTAAGGTCCCTTCCCCCTCTTACCACATTAGGTCATTCTCTCTTCTCCACATCTTCCCATCCCCCCCCCCATGGGCAGGTGGTCCCAAGGTCCCAAGTTCCCAATATTGCTTAGTTCAGCCTCCATTCCTGGCAAATTCAGTTTTCTCCCCCCAACATTAAGACTGAGTCAGGTATTCTTCTAGGGGGAGTGGGATCCAAGGTGTTCTGACTGATGTTTTATATTTTTCTCTTTGTGAATGAGTTGCTTTTTTATAATATAGAATTCCATAAACCCAGAGAACTAGAATAGCTGTACTCTTATGCTCAATAACTGAATAAACACTTGTTTTTAGCTTCTTTTTGCTTCTCACACACTAAAAAAAAACAAATGCACACTAGTTTCTCTAAGGGTTACTCAAGTGAAATCTTTCCAAATTCAGTTTTTTTCCCAAATGAACTTCTATATTAATGTACTATGTATGTGTTTCTTAAACCTCCAGATAAATCAAAGCTTTCAAAGGAGAAGTTATAGGTTTTTTGTTTTTGTTTTTGTTTTTTTTTTTCAAATCAATGATTTCCCCAGAGGAGAACAAAAACGTTATTATTTGGGTAAAATGCTAATAGATGTAAGGTTTCTGGTGGGATTTTAAAGAAGAATACATATAAAAATAATATTTATAATATTTTTAAAAATATAAAAAGAGAGAGATGTCATTGTACATAAGAACTCAAGACTAGAACATAGCTAAATGACACAATGCCTCACTTCTGTATTGATGGTCTCTGACAGAGAGGTGGGTAAGGAAAGACTTGTTTTCTTTAAGGGTCTGGCCACAGGGAGTTTAATTATGCTCCAGTAAGTAAATGAGCAGCATGAATGGGCAGTTTTTAAAATAGGGAAATCATAAGAGTGGGTATAATACTAAGAGGTCTGATATCTGAGTTTGATGGGGTGCATGATGTAAAAATACCAAATAATAAATATATATATATGAAAAAATTTAAAGAAAAGGAAAAAGAAATAGTATAATTAATATCAGGGTTTTGTAGTATCACAAATGAAACTCAGAGTCAAATATTGGGGGAAGGCTGAAATATCAGAGAGAGGAAGCACCACAGTCAGTTCTCACCCAGCTGTCTTGCAACTTCCTCAGCCTTGCTTCTGGTAACTTCTGCCAGTCAATTCTGCCAGTAGTTTATCCCAGGCACTTCTGCTTTCTCTGGGTTTCTGCAAGCCCTTATATACCCATCCAGAATAGTATTAAAGGTGTATAGCCTTGAACTCACAGAAACAGAAGAAGTTCTGTCTCTGGAGTTGTGGGATTAAGGGTGTAGATCACCACTAGCTCCTTTGCTGGGATTAAGGGTGTGTGTGACTAACTCAGCTGTTTATCTTTGTATTCAAGGATCAAGGATTTCCTGACCTGTCTGCATAGGATTTGACTGGGTGCTCTCTCTCCAATATTCAGGTTTTATTAAATGTGTAATATATAATCTACAGGGTTTAACTGGTTTGTAACTTTTAAAGGCTTTATTTATTTTTTAAGTTTTATGGAATAATATAGTATGTACTTGTCTTACTTTTTTAAGTTGTAGTAGAATTCTGTAGCAAGTCCCTATTTTCTTCTGTTTGTTTCTGTTATAACTGTTATTTTTATTTTTAGTGTGGAATATTTCAAGTATTTCAAGGTTACAAAATATGCACTTGTTAAAATCATTCATTAGATTTAATTTTGCTATCTTACCAGTTTTTTCAGAATCTTCAATTTATCACAACAAATTTATAATGTACGTCCTTATGGTTTTCTGGAATTTCCTTTATATAATGACATTTAAAGAGTTGCTCAACATTCTTAGCCATCAGAGAATGTTTGCCTTTCATATTTCTAGTTTTATTCAAGTAGGTCTTCCCTTCTTTTTGTTTAATTTGGTTAAGAATTTGCCATTTGTTTTTAATCCTTAAAAAATAAAAACAAACAAACAAAAAAGAAACAAACAAAAAAAGAAATTGAAGTGCCACAAGAATGGCAGAAGGAACCATCTCAATTGTCACTCCTTAAGGATTTAGTGCTTTATGGAAGAGAGAAATGTTAGATATCACAATGCTAGGTGGTGGAGAATATAGGGAAAGACATTAACTTTTTAAAAATACTTATTTTTCTACTGTGTTCTGCCTGCATATATGCTTGCCTGAAGAAGACACCAGATTTCATTACTAGTAGTTGTGAGCAACTATGTGGCTGCTGGGAATTGAACCTAAGACCTCTAGAAGGGTAGTCAGTGCTCTTAACTTCTGAGCAATTTCTTCATCCAAAGGTTATAATTTCTAATAAATACAAGCATGGTTATTTTGTAGACTTATTTAAAAACTTTCTTTCAATTTACTCTTACATGACTTTGTTTAAAATAATGAGATATGGGTTACATCTGGATGCAGACAAGATGTTCTAAACTCCCTAAAGATTAGAAGAGCCTAAAGGTTACAACAGAATGTGAAGAACTGAGTAATTGAAATTAGAGAAACAACTTCTCTTAAAAGAGACCTCAAGCATGTTCAGCTCTCTCTCTCAGTCTCCTGATCTCCTGCTGTCCTGCTCCTCGGCATCTGCACCTGCTGGGAACTCTTAAATAAACTCTCCTGTGGCAAAAAAAAAAAAAAAGTAAGAAAGAAAGAAAAAAGAAATTAGAGAAACAAGGCTCTTGGAGTGAGACATCCATTCTTTACTTAGATGAGAGTAAACCAGAAGGTCAGTGTAGTCAAGAGTTAAAAAGCTGCGTTTTTGATTTTAGCCATTTTAACAGATGTAAGATGAAATCTCAGTGTTGTTTTGACTTTCATTTCTCTGATGGCTAAGAATGTTGAACAATTCTTTAAATGTCTTTCAGCCATTTGTAATTCTGTTGAGAATACCATTTTTAGCACTGAACCCCAATTTTAATTGAATTATTTGAGTTTTTAGGCTTTAGCTTTTTTGAATTCTCTGTATATTTTAGAGACTCATGCTCTGTCAGATGTAGAGTTGGTGAAGATATTTTTCCATTCTGTAGGCTATTGTTTTGTCTTATTTACCATGTCATTTGCTATACAAAAACTGAGTGTAGTCCCAACTGGAATAAAGATTTTCATTTAGCGATATGTAAATGAGGTTTTTCTGTAGCCTGATAGTAGGTTTCTCTGCCTACCCAGTCAGCCAGATCAAGCTGAATTAAAAGACCAAGTTTGTTGGACTAAGTACTCTCAAGTGACTTCCAACTCTAATCCCTTTACACTCTCTCACAGAGGTGAGGGGGAAGGGAGGAAAATCACATTGCTTTTCTAGAGACAGCAGGGGTGGGGTATGGGTGGAGGGGCACTAAAATATGGAGACAAGTTGAGTTCTTGAGCTTTTCAAGAAGAGCCTGAACTTTTCGCTGTATTTCTGAGAAGGACAGGGTTTGGAATCGGGAAAAGTGGGCCTGAGACAGAATTTCTTTTTATTTAAATGTATTTTTTTATTGTTTTTTGAAAATCAATACCAAGCCTTATATAAAAAACTCACCTAAAAGGAATAGAAAGTAGAAAATAATCAAACTTAGGTCCAAAATCAGTACAATACAAATGTCAATGAATCAAGAAGTTGGTTCTTTCAGAAAGTCAACAAGATACACAAACCTGTATCCAAACTAACAGAAAGACAGAGACAGAGTATTCAAATTAACAGAATCAGAAATGAAAAGAGGGACATAATGACAGACTACCAGGAAATCCAGAGAATTATCCTGTCATACTTTGAAGATTTATACTCTACTAAAATGGAAAAACCTAAAAGAAATGAGCAGCTTCCTGGAAAAGTACTAATTACCAAAATTAAATAAAGAACAAATTAAAGACCTAAACAGACCTATAACACCAAGGGAAATTGATGCTGTCATTAAAAGTCTCCTAAATGTAAAAAGCCCAGGTCCAGATGGTTTCACTGCAGAATTCTACCAGACATTCAAAGAAGAACTAACATCAATACTCAACAAAGTGTTCCATACAGTGGAAACTGAAGGAACACTGCCAAACTCTTTTTATGAGGCTATAAACACCCTGATACTCAAGCCACTGAAAAATGCAACTAAGAAAGAAATCTACAGATCAATCTCCCTCATGAACATTGATGCAAAAATATTCAACAAAATGCTTTCAAACAAATTACAACAACATATAAAAAAAGTTATCCACTACAATCAAGTAGGCTTCATCCCAGAAACACAGGGATGGTATAACAAATGAAAAACTATAAATATCATCCAACATATAAACAAATTAAACCAAAAAAAAAAAAACACTACATGATAATCTCTTTAGATGTTGGTAAAGCCTCTGACAAAGTCCAACACTCCTTTATGATAAAAGTCATGGAGAGATCAGGAATACATGGAAAATTCCTAAGTATAAAAAAGGCAATTTACAAGAAGCAAATGGCCAATATGAAACTAAATGGAGAAATAATCAAAGAAATCACACTAAATTCAGGAACTAGACAAGGTTGCCCTCTCTCCCCTTATTTATTCAATATAATCCTCAAAGTTTTATCCAAAGCAATAAGAGAACAAAGGACATTAAGGGGATACAAAATAGAAAAAAGTGAAACTATCTATATTTGCACATGGTATGATTATATACATAAGTGACCCACAAAATTCTCCCAGAGAACTTCTCCAAATGATAAACTTTTTCAGCAATGTAACAGGATACAAGATTAATTCAAAAAAAATCAGTTGCTCTCCTACATAATAAACATAGACAGGCTGAAAAAGAAACAAGGAAAATATCACCTTTTATAATAACTACAAATAGCATTAAATACCTTGGTGTAACTATAACCAAAGAATTATCAGATCTGTTTGACAAAAAACTTTAAATCATTGAAGAAAGAAATTGAAGAAGATATCAGAAAATGGAAAGATCTTCCATGCTCTTGGATAGGTAGGATCAACATATTAAAAATGGCAATCTTACCAAAAGACATCTGCAGATTCAATGCAATTCCCATCAAAACCCCAACAAAATTTTTTACAGAATGTGAAAGAACAATATTAAATTTTATTTTCTATAACAGGAAATCCAGGATTGCTAAAACAATTTTGCTCAAGAAAGAACCTCAGGAGGCATCACCATCCCTGACTTCAAGTTATACTATAGAACTACAGTAATAAAAACAGTCTGGTAGTGGCATAAAAACAGACTTATGGATCAACAGAATCAAATTGAAGACTCAGACATTCACCCAAACATCTATGAATACCTGATTTTTTGACAAAGTGGTCAAAAATTTTCAATGGAAAAAGGATAGTATCTTCAACAAATTGTGTTGCCATAGCAGTATGTAGAAAAAATGCAAGTAGATTCAAGCCTATCACCCTATACAAAACTCAAGTCCAAGTGGATCAAAGACCCTAACATAAAACTATCCACACTGAACTTCATAGAAAAGAAATTTGGAAATACCGTACAATGCATTGGCCCAGGTGGCTGCTTCCTAAATATAACACTAGTAGCACAAACACTAAGAACAATAATCAATAAGTGGAATCTCCTGAAACTGAGTACTTTCTGGAAGGTAAAGGACACAGTCATTAAAACAAAATGGAAAAAGATTTTCACAAACCCTACAAGTGACAGAGGAGTGATCTCTAAAATATATAGAGAACTCAAGAAATTAGAGCCCATAACCCTGAATAACCCAATCAAAAAATGGGGTTCAGAACTAAAAAGGGAATTCTCAGCAGAAGAATTACAAATGACTTAAAGACACTTGGAAAAATGCTCAGCATCTTTAGCCATCAGAGAAATGCAAATCAAAACAACTTTGAGATACTACCTTACACCTGTCAGAATGACTAAGTTCAAAAACACAAATGACTGCCTATGCTTGAGAGAATGCACAGCAAGGGGAACACTCCTCCATTGTTGGTTGAAACATAAACTTTAGCCACTCTGGAATGCAGTATGGAGGTTTCTCAGAAAACTGGAAATCACTTTCCCCAGGGATCTTTCAATATCACTATTGGGCATATACCCTAAAGATACACATTCACACCCCCAAAGCATTAGCTCAACTATGATCATAGTAGCATTATTTATAATAGCAAGAATCTGAAAACAACCTAGATGCCCCTCAAATGAATTGTCAAACTGTTGTACATCTACACAATGGAGGAATACTCAGCAGTAAGAAAAAATGATATATTCGTTGGAAAATGTATGGATTTGGAGAATATCCACCTGAGCAAGGTCTCACAACCCCTGAAGGATAAGCAGAGGATGTACTCACTCATTAGTGTTCTTTAAGCAAATACATTGTTTTTTCATTGAAAGTTGATGAGTGAATAAAGTGATTTAAAACACACACACACACTCATACACAAAACAAAACAAAACTTCTGGTTTGACTGTAGAAGTATTGCTTAGCAAAAATTTGTGGTGGCCATAGTGGCATTAGTTGTTACCTACTGTACTCATCTGTAGCTGAGCCTAACCTGGCTTGAGAAGCTTTAAATTTTATTTTATAAGTTTCATGTATTTTGGAGAAAAGAGAAGTTTTATTACTGTATAGGTTTTTTTCAATTTATTCTGAATGTTTTGCTTTTTTATATAAGGTTTGATATTGATTTTCAAAAAACAATTAAAAAAATAAACTGACCTTTATGTATTTGCATTGGAATCCAGCTTCCTGGTGGTCTTTGGGGGGGGCGTGTTTCTCGACATGAGTACAACACAGGGCATCTCAGCTTCCTGCTAAGATTTCAAATGTTCTTGAAGTCCTAAGATTTCTTACTTTATTTATAGAACTTCTCATATTGGGACTTGGAAATTCAGTTAATATAAATCTGAATTTTTAGATCACTGTCATTTGTTTTTGACTTAAGAATATACTATTTTTACATTCCTCTGACATGAGAGATTTTTCCCTTTCCTTTTTCTGCTCATGTCAATCTCTACCCACTCATTGCATTTTTCCCTACATCACCATACCAGACCTCAAAGGAATCTACCTTATATGTAAGTAAGCTTTTGTATTTTCTGTCATTTAGAAGATTATGTTGCATGTGATTTTTGCCTATAATCCACTTGATAGTTCAACAATGGCAAAGCATGTCATATATAGCAAATTGAAGAAAGATGCATGAATTACATGCATTTTAAAAGGCTCAGGTGTTGAAGCCTCCTCTAATTGCAAACCAGATTAGTGTGCAATTGAAATGAGAGTAAAAAGATGTCCCTAAAAAGGGAAGCAGCTTTAATGCCTTGTAATTCTCTCTCATTTCATAAGCTATTAAATTCCTCAGGCTTATTTGAAACTAAAAATCTTCATTATGAAAACAAAGCAACTCTTCCAAAAAGGATCATGAATTTAGACCTCTCTTATTAAGCTATTCAATCTTGCTTTTCCAAACACTTTGGTTTTAATCAAAAGGTAGTGATTTTACACCCATCCTGTGTGCTTCACTGACTAAGAAAGATGGTCTTAACTTAAAAATACTTTCTACATTTTAAAGACTTATTTTTTCTGTTCAATTATGCAATAGATATGGGGGTATAACAGTATTTGCACTTGAGGCCAGTGCCTGCCAAGTCTAAAAGAGGGCATCAGATGTTATGGATCTAAAATTATAGGCTCCTGTGAGCTAACAAATTTGAATTTAATCTAAAAGCTGTATGCACCATTAACTGGTGAGTGATCTCCACAGTCTCTTCATTAGAAAAAGAAATAAAATGTGTAATAACACTTAAAAAATGAGAAACAACAATAAAAACCTGATACTAGTTGAATACCCAGTGAAGATGCTGTCAGATAAACTAAATTATTTCTCTAAATGACACTTCTTTGAGTTTCTATATTATCAGAACTGCACTTACTGGTCATTTAGATGAATGATAGCTTTAATAAATGAAAGCACACATATTGTTGTTCAGGTCTATGTTTTCTAGACTGTAAAAAATGATGTTCCAACTTCGATATGAGAAAAGATTGGTTCTTTTCTAATGGCAGGCTTAGTCCAGAAATACAACTATGCTTTTTTTTCTTTTTTAAAGTATGAATAAAGTCTCATATTTTACCCATGTATCCCCTTGTTCAAATTTCCTTCCCACTCCTGCCAATCCCAGTCACACTCTCCTCTCCCCACCTCTTTGTCTCCTCCCCCAAAAGGCCAGGAGGCCCCAAGGTCCAAAGGAGGCTTCAGCATCTACTCCAGACAGATTCGCTTTCCTCACCCGAACATCAAGACTGTATCAGGTGTTCCCCTGGAGGGAATGGGCTCTAAGGTTCTGGTCCATGGTGTTTCAGATCCCAAGCTGTTCAGTGGTTGTGGTGATACCTTGGAGTAACTACAACTATGCTTTTAGTAACTATAGTAAGAACATTTGGGAAAATAGGTTGCCTTGGTTTTTCCCATTCTTAAAATTTCTGAGCTGCAATCACTACATTTGTTGGTTTAGATAGATCCACTCTGTCCCTTTCTATCTGTCACTGTCTCTCTGTTTCTCTCTCTCTCTCTCTCTCTCTCTCTCTCTCTCTCTCTCTCTCTCTCTCTCTCTCTCTCTCTCTCTCTCTCTCTCTCTCTCTCTGTGTGTGTGTGTGTGTGTGTGTGTGTGTGTGTGTGTGTGTGTGTGTTTGGAGGTATGGGGCTTTTCTTATTAATCTATCTATTACTGAGTGTTTACTTACATTGTCACACAATGAGAAAATCAACCTCTCTATTAGTTTAAGTTTCTTCTCTCATGGCAGAACAAAGTATGAATGAGAATTCCCTAAGGAGAAGAAACAAGTATGCCTTTGAAGACCTACTTACTGAACTGTGCTGTCAAGTATTTGAAATGCTACAGGTAATTGACTAATCAACTTATGTAAGTCTAGGTTTAGCTTCCTGAATAGCCTTGCCTACCTGTGTGTCAGAACCAACTACCTGTGATTAACAGATTAAATCCTTTTAGAATCTATTGACTTAGATCTGTAGGTTTTTCCCACCAACCTATCATTTGAGTTTCCCTTTGTTAGGATTCTGATCTAGTTCCTAGAGCCCTGGCCAATAACAATTATCCTGGCCTGCCCAGTTTTCTGATGTCAAGCTTCATTTAAGAGGCTTCCTTAGACTGCTTCTTTCGCATTCCCTCTTTCTTCTCCAGCTAGAAGTCATGTGTCTCTCATCCCCTCTCCCATCTATCTATCTATCTATCTACCTACCTATCTATCTATTTCTCTTCTCATTATAATAAAGTCACTCTCTACATGAATCTAATCTTTGTGTCTTTATGACTGCTGATCATCACCTGCATAGGTCCCCAAACTCCAGGCACAGGTATACTTGATCAGAATTGATAATACCCTATCTTCCTGTGTTACCTTCTCTGAGTCATCTGTTAGTGCATTTTGAAATTGACTTTATTATAATCATCTTGTAAAACATAAAAACTTCTGAGAGCCTACTTCCATGTTGGGATATTGAAGCATGAAACTTGGGATGATGAACTCAGTGATCCCAGGTGATGATCATTAAAATTTGGATTCAGAATAAACTACCTTTATTACTGTTATGGTGTGAGCTGTGTTTACCTAAACAAAGTTGAGTTCAACTTTTCCTTTGTATCACTGTCTTTGTTTAGCCACTATTGCTCTCTTTATATATTTTATTTTTTAAATTTATTTTGTTTATTTCTTGGGAATTTAACATTATGCACCCCAGTCCCACTCATTTCTCAGTCTCTTTGTAACTGCCCTTTATGTATATGTCATCATTCCCCAGAGAAAAAACTCAAAAATAAATTATAAACTAATTTAAAATAAAAATACAAAATATTAATTAATAAACTAACATTAAAAAACAAAAATTAAACAATAGCAACAAAACACTCCTCTATCCTTTCGGCCTCTCTATTGTCTCTTCATTCATCTTAGTGGGATTGGGAGCTGCTGTGTATCATCTTGTGTTCAAACAGGTTTACTTTCAAATATTTATTGTGTAATATGTTGTTGGTTAGGTTCAAGACCTCTGGTATACCATCTGGTATAACATCCACACTGTATCTTCACTGAAATTTCTCTCAGATATCCTGCTAATGCCATAAGTCATGGACACCCTGTGCTCATTCTTTCAAAGGACCAGTCCCATCATGTTCTCTAGCAGATCATAGATGAGGTAGTTGTTGGAGAGTACCAATTCAAAGCTCTGAAAATGTGCATGAGTGATGGTCAGTCTGGGCCTTTGAGTTAACTCTTCAATTAAAGGGCAGAGATAGCTCTCACAGTTTCCATGATGGGGAATTGGCTCAGGTCTCTGGTGTAAATCTGATGGCACACTCCAGGCTAGTGAAATGTAGGGCTACCTTGACATGGTCCTCATACTTCCATACATGTTTTACATTTTCCTTTGTGTAAACACAGGCAACAAGAATCAACACATGCCCAGTTGTAGTAGAAATATAGACATAGACATGACCAGCAGTAATAGCTTGAGCCTAGATGTCACCATGGCTCCAGGTGGCAGCACAGGCCATCATATCTGTATGGTCATTGCAGCAGCATGAATTTCATCAACAAGGTCACATATGGTGGCCCACAACCCTGCATCCTCATGGTCTTTGAGGGGAACTAGAGACATAGACGTTAATACTAGCACTGACTGAAGCAGTGTGACAGAACCAAACATGGCTCCTAGCCGCAGCCCAGGCCCAGATATCACCATGGCCTTTGGTGGTTAGTAGCCTCCCACATCAGCCTGTTTTTAATGGCCTGGAACTCTTAAAACCTCTCTCTCCCTGTCCAAATGACATGAACCATTCCACTTCTGTCTCTTTCCCATACCCCACTATATATTTGCTAACCATAATAGTGCCTAACAGGTGTCATGTATATAGTTAGTAATTTCTTCTACCTGCCCAGGACAGGAGAGTCCCAGGTCTGCATGTGAATGTTCTTCTCTTGCTAAATACTAATTATATTTTTATGAAAAAATAAAATATTTCTGAATCACGCTTTTCCCTCCAACTCCTTCTGAATCTTTGAAACTCCCCAATCACCCATCTCCATTTTCTTTCCTTCTCTTTTTCTTTAGAAATCAAAAAAGCAAGCAAACAAATAAAAATCCAAACCAAACAACAAACAAAACCAAGAAAAAAACCCTCATCTTTTCTTTCTGTCTTATGCGCATGCAGACACAAACACACACACACATACACACACACACACACACACACACACACACACACACAAACACATACATCGTTATCAAAACAGCAAAAATTTTATAACCAAAATATATAAGCCAAAAACAAATATCTAGTTTCATACTATTGAATTTGTTTTGTGTGGGCTTACTCCTGGGAATTAGGACTATCCTGATGTGGCTAATGCACCTTGGGAGACTCCATTTGTGAGTATTTATTTTTACTAGTAAGTAGATGCCAGCTACAGATAAATTGTTGGTTAAGTTTGAGACTGTTTGTTCATTTTCTTTTCTTAGTTATCGGACTCTGTTTTAAATCTGTAAAAGTCCTGTGTATCTTACTACAGTCTTAGACACAGGTACCCTAAAATCATCCATCTTTTCTGAGTCTTCCAAGCTCTCTGCCTCCTCCTCTGTATACTATAAACTATACAGAGCACTGAGATGAGAGTTTAATAATGACATTCCATTTAGATTATTCCAAAGTCTCATGCTTTCTGCACATTGCCCAGCTGTGGCTATCTATGTTAATTTTTATCTTAGGAAGAGGAAGCGTCTCTGATAATAGCTGAGAAAGACACTAATCTTCAGACATAAGGTGATACACTTTTAACAGTGCTTATTTTTTGAGTAGTCTCATAACATATCATTTTTGTGTCATTTTTTTTTTCTAACTGAGCACTACTATCAGATAAAGGTTTCATGTCAGGGCATGGACTTTAAAGCCATTCAAAGAGTTTTTGGTTATACTAACAACATCTACTACAATTGTACCATCTTGCAGTCAGGTTTCCAATGTAGACTGCAGGGTTTGCAGCTGGATTCATAATTACCTTGCTCTTTTATAAGTGTGCCGAGTACCATCTAGTATTATGCATACTAGTCAGACAGAAGTAAAGGCTTTCATTAGGCATTAGTTTGACTTGTAGCATTAAATGAAATGTTTCATCTTTAGCAGTGAAGCCTTGTTACCATTTGTGGTGAGTAAGCTATTTTTTTGGCAATAGCCTGAGAGTTAGGGGTGTTTCCTTTTTACCCAATGTACTTCATGTATTTACAAAGCACTTTTATGTTTCCCATTGGGATAAAGTTTGTTCTAGTTACTCTGACTTGTACTATCATGCAATTACACACAGATAGCTTCTGGCTATCTATATTAATGAGAAGCCCACAAATAAATCCTTTATGACACTGACACTATTGTCAAAAAAGCATTTGTTTTTAGATGCAATACCAAATGAAACTTTTGTTTTTAGTAATGTGATAGATCATGAATGAGACTCAGTGCCAAATATTGGGAAAGACTGAAATATCAGAGAAAGGAAGCACCACAGTCAATTCTCAACCAGCTGTCCTGAAACTTCCTCAGCCACAATCCTGGTTGCTTCTGCCAGTCACTTCTGTTCTCTCTGGGCTTCTACAAGCCCTTATATACCTTATCTAATCCAGGTTAGGATTAAAGGCATGTAGCCTTGAACTCACTGAAACAGAAGAAGTTGTGTCTCTGGAGTTGTGGAATCAAGGGTGGAGGTCACCACTCCTGACTCTCCCTGTGCTGGGATTAAAGGTATGTGTGACTGATTCAGCTCTTTGTCTTTGTATTCAAGGTTTACAAATTTTCTGAGCTGTCTGCCTAGGATTTCACTGTGTGCTCTCTCCCCAATATTCAGGTTTTATTAAATATATAAATATTCACAGATAGATAACAAATATAGGTCTTAAACTCTACTTTTTATTACTAATTAGTTTTATTATCTTGAGGTCTCTTGATCTTTTTCTTTTTTTTTTAATTTTTTTTTTGATTTATTTATTTATTATGCATACAGTTTTACAGAAGAGGGCACCAGGCCTCATCATAGATGGTTGTGAGCCACCATGTGGTTTTGCTGGGAATTGAACTCAGGACCTCTGGAAGAACAGTCAGTGCTCTTAACCTCTGAGCCATCTCTCCAGCCCCGATCTTTTTCAATATATGTATCTTTACTTAGAAAATACTCATTAGTCCCATAGCTTCTGGTTCCGCTCCGAGAACAAGTGCTATCTGCAGAGGCCCAGCACACTCTGGAGCAGGGGCGGATAAAATCTGCAGGTCACCATACCCGCAGCTCCTGCTGAGGGAAGTTACATGGCTACTCACCGCCACCTCGAACTCAGCAAGCCAACATCTGCAGGGGTCTCTGAAGGACAGACTCAGACCCCACCCAGAGGTGAGGAGGTGTCACCAGGCCAAAGCGCCTATATCCCAGCCTAGGAGGGAAAGTAGAGCTCCCATAACATCAGGTTCTGCTCCCGGGACCAAGTGCTGTCTGCAGAGTCCCAGCGAACTCTGGAGCATGGGTGGATAATCTCTGCTGGTCACCATACCCGCAGCTCCTGCTGAGGGAATTTGCACAGCTACACACCACCACCTCAAACTGAGTGAGCCAACAACTGCAGGGGTCTCAGAAGGACAGACTCAGACCCTGACCAGAGAGGTGACAGAAGGCACACAAACCCGAGTGCCACAACTGAACAGGAGCCATCTAATCGTGAACCACTAAAGCCATGGGCAAAAGTCAGTGCAAAAAATTACATAATAATACAAATGACAACATGGTAAATCCAGAAGAGAGTGGCCATCTTACAAATACAAGACCTGAACTGAGCAATGAACAGGAAACAGAAGGAAGTAACACCAAAAATTCCTTTTTGATGATCATCGAAGCTCTAAAAGAAGATATGAAAAAAAGCCTTAAAGAAATTGAAGAAAATAAAAAACAAAAAATTAGAAGAGATGAAAAAATCTATGAAAGAAACATGCCAGGAACTAAAAGCTGAAATAGAAGCAATAAAAAAGGCACAAAATGAGGCAAAGACGAAATAGGAAACCTGAAGAAAAAAGCTGGAACCACAGATACAAGCATAACAAACACAGATCAAGAGAAGGAAGACAGAATCTCTGAAGTGGAAGACTCAGTAGCTCAAATAGATATATCAGTCAAAGAAAATAGTAAAACAAAAAAAGCCATAACTCAAAATGGTCAGGAAATATGGGACACCATGAAAAGATCTAATTTGAGAATAATAGGAATAGAAGAAGGAAAAGAATATCAGCTCAAAGGCACAGACAATGTTTTCAATAAAATCATAGAAGAAAACTTTCCTAACCTGAAGAAGGAAATGCCTATAAGGATACAAGAAGCTTACAGAACACAAATAGGTATGATCCCAAAAAAAGTCAGTGCACCACATTATAATCAAGCCACAAAACATACAGAACAAAGAAAAAACTTTAAGAGCTGCAAAAGAAAAGGGCCAACTCACATATAAAGGCAGACCCATCAGAATAACGCCTGACTATTCAATGGAAACGATGAAAGCTAGAAGGGCTTGGTCAGAAGTTATACAGACGCTAAAACAGCATGGATGCCAAACTAGAATACTATACCCTGCAAAATTATCAATCACCATAGATGAAGTAAACAAAGTATTTCAGGACAAAGCCAGACTGAAAGAATATCTATCTACCAGTCCAGCACTACAGAGAGTATTAGAGGGAAAACACAAACCGAAGGACCCCAGATACACCCACGAAATCATAATCAATAATTCCACAGAAGAATACCCTAGAGAAAGGAAATACAAACAAGTTACCACCAAAAATGGCAGGAAATATGAATCAATGGTCACTAATTTCCCTTAATATCAATGGTCTCAACTCTCCTATAAAATGTCACACACTAACAGGATGGATACAACAACAGAAACCATCCTTCTGTTGCCTACGAGAAACACACCTCAACTGCAAAGACAGACACAGGCTTAGAATAAAGGGTTGGGAAAAGATTTTCCAGTCAAACAGACCTAAGAAACAAATGGGTTGCAATCCTAATATCTAACAAACTAGACTTTAAGCTAAAAGCAATTAAAAGGGACCAAGATGGTCACTACTTATTCATCACAGGAAAAATTGGTCAAGAGGAGATTTCAATCTTGAATATTTATGCCCCTAATATAGGGGCACCTACATATGTAAAAGAAACACTGCTAAAACTCAAATCCCATATCAATTCTTACACCCTAATAGTGAGAGACTTCAATACCCCACTTTCAACCCTGGATACATCAGCCAGACAGAGCCTCAACAGAGAAATAAGGAGTCTAAATGAGGTTATGATGCAAATGGATTTCATAGATATCTACAGATCCTTCCACCCAAAGGCAAAGGAATATACATATTTCTCAGCTCCTCATGGAACTTTCTCCAAAATTGACCACATAATTGGTCATAAAGCAAATATCAGCAGATAAAAAATATGGAAATAATCCCTTATAACATATCTGACCACCAGGGCCTAAAGTTAGATTTCAACAATATCAAAACCCAAAGAAAGCCTACCAACTCATGGAAACTAAACATCAATCAGCTGAACCATCTTTGGGTCAAGGAAGAAATTAAGAAAGAAATCAAAGTCTTCCTAGAATTCAATGAAAATGAATCTACAACGTATCCAAACATTTGGGATGCAACGAAAGCAGTCTTAAGAGGAAAATTCATAGCACTAGATGCCTATATGAAAAATCTTGAGAAACCCCACACTAGAGACCTAACAGCACAGCTGAAAGCCTTAGAACAATTAGAAGTGAACTCACCTAGAAGGAGTAGACGGCAGGAAAGAATCAAACTTAGAGCTGAAATCAATACAATTGAAACAATACAAAGAATCAACAAAACTAAGAGTTGGTTCTTTTAGAAAGTTAACAAGATAGATAAGCCCTTAGCCAAACTAATCAAAAAACAGAGAGAGAGTGTCCAAATCAACAAAATCAGAAATGAAATGGGGGACATAACAACAGACCCCAGGAAATACAGAGAATTATCAGGTCATATTTTGAAAATCTGTATTTTACAAAAATGGAAAACCTAGAAGAAATGGACAGCATTCTGGACAGGTACCATCTACCAAAATTAAATGAAGATCAGATTAATTACCTAAACAGGCCTATAACCCTTAAGGAAATTGAAGCTGTCATTAAAAACCTCCTCAAAAATAAAAGCCCTGGTCCAGATGGTTTCCGTGCTGAATTCTACCAGACATTCAAAGAAGAATTACTACCGTTACTCCTCAAACTATTTCACACAGTAGAAACTGAAGGAATATTGCCAAATTCCTTTTATGAGGCCACAATCACCCTAAAACCCAAGCCACTCAAAGACACAACAAAGAAGGAAAATTACAGACCAATTTCCCTCTTGAATATTGATGGGAAAATTCTCAACAAAATTTTGGCAAACTATATACAACAATGCATAAAAGATATCATCCACCATGACCAAGTAGGCTTCATCCCAGAAATTCAGGGCTGGTTTAACATACGAAAAACTATAAATGTTATCCATCATATAAACAAACTGAAGGAACAAAACCACATGATCATATTCTTAGATGCAGAAAAAGCCTTTGACAAAATTCAACACTCCTTTACGATTAAAGCTCTGGAGAGATCAGGAATACAGGGAGAATACTTAAATATAATCAAGGCAATTTACAAGAAGCCGACAGCCAGTATCAAACTTAATGGAGAAAAACTGAAACAATCCAACTAAAGTCAGGAACTAAACAAGGATGTCCTCTCTCCCCTTATCTATTCAATATAGTTCTCGATGTTTTAGCTAAAGCAATAAGGGAACGAAAAGAGATTAAGGGCATACCAATTGGAAAAGAAGAAGTGAATCTATCTCTATTTGCAGATGATATGATTGTATACATAAGTGACCCACAAATTTTTCCAAAGAACTGCAACAGCTGATAAACACCTTCAACAATGTAGGAGGATACAAGATAAACTCAAGTAAATCAGTAGCCTTTCTATACACTAAACATAGAAGAGTTGAAAAAGAAATAAGGGAAACATTACCCTTCATATTAGCTGCAAATAGTATTAAATACCTTGGAGTAACTATAACCAAAGAAGTAACAGACTTATTTGACAAAAATTTTAAATCATTGAAGAAAGAAATTGAAGAGGATATCAGAAAATGGAAAGCTCTCCCATGTTCCTGGATTGGTAGGATCAACATAGTAAAAATGGCAATTCTATCAAAGGCAATCTACAGATTCAATGCACTGCCTATCAAAATCCCAATATAATATTTTTTGGACCTTGAAAGAACAATACTCAATTTCAATTGGAACAACAGGAAAGCCAGGACTTTCAAAACAATTTTACTCAACAAAAGAATCTCAGGAGGTATCACCATCCCTGACTTCAAGCTATACTATAGAGCTATAGTAATAAAAAACAGCCTGGTACTGGCATAAAAACAGACTTGTGGACCAATGGAATAGAATTGAGGATCCAGACTTGAATCCAAAAACCCATGAACACCTGATCTTTGACAAAGAGGCCCAAAACATTCAATGGAAAAAAGATAGTATATTTAACAAATGGTGTTGGCATAGCTGGATGGAAGTGTGTAGAAAAATGCAAATAGATCTGAGCTTGTCACCCTGCACAAAACTCAAATGCAAGTGGATCAAAGACCTCAACTCAAACCCAACCATTTTGAAGTTGATAGAAAAGAAAGTGGGAAATACACTTCTACAAATTGGCACAGGGGACCACTTCCTAAATATAACACCAGTGGCACAGGCACTAAGACAAACAATCAATAAGTGGGATCTCCTGAAGCTGGGAAGCTTCTGCAAAGCCAAGGACACTCTCAATAGGACAAAACGCCAGCCTACAGAATGGGAAAAGATTTTCACCAACCCTACAAGTGATAGAGGACTAATCTCTAAGGTATATAAAGAGCTCAAGAATTTAGATCCCAAAACCTTGAATAACCTTATCAAAAAATTGGGTACAGATTTAAAAAGGGAATTCTCAGCAGAGGAACTACGAATGGCTGAAAGGCACCTGAAAAAGTGCTCTTCATCTTTAGCCATCAGAGAAATGCAAATCAAAACAACTTTGAGATACCACCTAACACCTGTTAGATTGGCTAAGATAAAAGGCACAGAAGACAGCCTATGTTGGAGAGGATGCAGTGCAAGGGGAACACTCCTCCATTGTTGGTGGGAGTGTAAGCTTGTTCAGCCACTTTGGAATGCAGTATGGAGGTTTCTCAGAAAAGTGAGAATCAATCTCCCCAAGGACCCAGCAATACCACTTCTGGGTGTATACCCTAAAGAGGCACATTCACCACACTCCAAAGGTATTAGCTCAACTATGTTCATCACAGCATTATTTGTAATAGCAAGAACCTGGAAACAACCTAGATGTCCCTCAACTGAAGAATGGATTAACAAACTGTGGTACATCTACACAATGGAATACTACTCAGCAGTAAGAAAAAATGATATCCTAAAATTTGCAGGCAAATGGATGGATTTGGAGAATATCCTTCTGAGCGAGGTATCACAATCTCAGAGAGATAAGCAGGGGATGTACTCACTCACTAGTGCTCTCTAAACAAACAAACAAGAAATAAAGCCAAACATGCCCAAGCGGCAAACCACAACCACTGAACAGCTTGGGATCAGAAACACCCTGGACTGACCCTTCGAACTCCACTCCAACTATAGGAACCCCTGACTCACTCTTGAGGGAGGGGGGACACAAATGGATTTGGCCAGGAGTGGAGACTGATCCAAGCATTATTGGGTGAGTGGGACCATAGGACTGTCTGCTCCCTGCCCAGGGAGGGAATGGGCAGTTGCAGAGAAGAAAAATGATGAGATGTGGTGGGAGGTGGAAGGGACCTTGAAAAAAGAAAAAATAAAATAAAAAAAAGAAAATACTCATTGTAACACCCAATAATTATAAACACCTCACCAAGATATGATATCAATGGGTATTAATTATTTTAATGTTTTGCATATTTTAATTGGAAACAACTCTATATACATAATTTAGAAGTAATGTATTTTCTTCTGGAATATTGAATCCAGTAGAGCAAGTACATTATATATCTCAGCTAACTATCACAAAAAACTTTTGAAATATTATTTTCTAATTTCTATTTTATGTTTTTCCCTCAGTACTCTTTGACATTAACTATCACCAATTTACAGTCTACATCTATTTTTTATGAGAAACAGTAATGTGACTGATCACAAATAATGAAAAAAGTATAAAATTACTGACTTTTCTAAAGTTAGAAACAAATAATAACTCAAAGTCATACTCTAATATTTTAAGGGGTGTTCTAGAGTTAAGTGGAAAATTCAAAGTGATCAAGCCCAGAGGATTCTGATACTAATGGACTATTTACTTCTATCCCTTACTAAAGGTCTGATTGCTCTGCTGACTCTAGAAAAGTTTAGAAACTCTGCTGTATCAGTGAATATTCTAAAAAAAGCAGCTTTCTCTGGAGAATAAGTCTCCACTGTTCTAGATATTTATAGTAATGCTAATTATTTGACGCTCTTTAAAAGTAGAAAATTCACTCAAATCACTGAGCATCATAGGGTTCAAAATTCTGAGTAAAAAAGACTTGTCATGGGAGGTAGAAAATCAATTATTCATATTAGCTGTGACACAAAAAATGCATGGAGGATTTGTAACATATTCTGTGGCCAATAAATGTATGGGGGTATGTGAGAACTTCAGGTCCTGAAAGGGCTTCACGTGAAGAATTAGGGACAGCTTGGGCACGTCCTCTGTGAACTAATATTTAAGCACAAAGCACTATGTATCTCATGAGGTGAAGGTGAAAATAGAATCTCCCTGTTGCCACCCCATTCCCACCCCATTATGAAGCAATAATCTACAGGGCCTCCCCATTGACTAGCATCTATGAACATAAAATGTTTTCAACTTATTGTCATCAATAGATGTGAATCAAGTTCAGTAGTAAAGAGTAGAATAGATATGGCTAAAGTGGATATTAAGGTTTATACTAAAAATTAAGCATAAAACTTACAAACTCAAAGTTATTCACTTTTAATTTTGCATTATTTACATTTTAAGGCAATATTAATCACAATAATAAGTTCAATAGGTTAGACTGAAGATATATATAGCATTTTTAGAACTAGTCATTTTAGACATAATTTAATGTATAAAAGCATTTTCTATACATGTCTTACTTAAGTTTCAAGAAACCACATAAAAAACGTGATAGCAGCTATACATCAATAGGCCCAGAACTCCTTTGACAAGATGGCAGATAAACACAGGACAGTGCATTCATTTTAAATATATTTTTCATGTGTCTCCTTTTTTCCTCCCTTCAGAAACTTATAGATACCCTCCATCAAATTTCTCTTGTATTCCCCATATTTTCTACTTAATAGTATACCCATAAAATTTCTGCTCTCCACATTAACATGTTCTTTGATATGCTATTATTCCAGTCTTGTTTGTGTTGCCATTTTTCAAACAGGATGTTTTCACAGGTGACACTTTGATATTCTAGATATTATAAGCTTTTTATCACTCTCTTTAATGTTATGTGATCTACAGGTGTTGATATAACTGTTGAGCCTGGAATTCCATTATCTGTTGATCTCTACATTGCATCTAGTTGTAGCTGTAGTTTTCTTTATTGGTCTCTATTACTAGGATGAACTTGTTACCCAAGGATTTCTTTAGAGAGATAAGAGAGAGATCAGAGAATTTACTTCTCATTCACTCCAAGCCTGCAATATACAAAGCAGCCATAGAAGCACAGATATCTTCCTCCACATGGTGGAATATGAGACACTAACCCTTTTGAGTTGTCCTTTGACCTCCAAATACATACTGTAACACATGGTTGTAGACAGGAAGACACAAACATACATGCACATTCACATGTAAGTATATACATGTACAGGCACAAGTACGGATGCACCCACACACATACTTAAACTAAACTGGGTTTTGAAATATCATTTTCTACATTTGAATTGAATCCAGAATCATTTATGTAATATTTTTAAAAGTTGTTTTTTAGACACACACAGACACAGGCACACACAAACCAGGTGTGTTTGTGATTATATAGTGAGATTCAAGACTTGCTAGATGATTGAGCTATTATGTCAGATCTAGGGATCTGAAATCAGGTCCTCATGCTTTCAAGACAATTGAATTATGACCTGAGTCTTTTCCTCAGCCTAACTTCTATTTTTTTAAAGAAAAATATTACATTCTTAAACTTTTTTATCCTTTTGGAAACTAAGATACAAATACATAATGTTGGCCAGTAAGAATAGCTATTATTCTCAGTGTTTATGCCACAATATATCCAATTAAAGGCATTTCTATAAAAGTAGTTTTTCTTTCTTCTACAAAAACTATTAAATATGGAAAATAAAAGAGCTGATATCAGAGAAAATTTATTTTTAATTTGAAATTATTTTTAATAATCAATTTGATCAGAATTTTTTGGCTTTTTTACATGATAGCATAAAAATGAAATAAAATAATTTTTTTTCCTTTTTTTGATTCACTTATGGTTGGTTTATTTTGTGCAGGATGACAGATACAATTCTAATTCAGTATTCTACATTTGGATATACAGACTTCTTAAGACTATTTTTGAAGATTCTGTATTTTCTCCAGTGTACATTTTTCGCATTTTGGTCAAATATTAGATCAGTCATGGATGCAAAATCCTCCTCTGTGTCTGGGTTTTGTGGACCATCAGCCCCCATATCATGATAATGAATTTAATATTAGTTAAGAATGCTTGACCTTATCTTATGATTGTTCCACTAGCACTTACAACTTAATTTAACCTGTTTTTTTGTTCATCTACATTTTACCCAAGATTTTTTAACTATATTTCATTCTGTATGTTCTACTTTCCTGAATCCTCCATATCTGGCTGGTTGGTGGATGCCTGGATGGCTGGCACTGGTGCCTACCCCACTTTCATTTTCTTTTCCTCCTTCTATTTAACCTCTCTTCCCAGCAGCCCTGCTTAGCTTATCTCTGTATTGTCTAGCTATTGTCTATTTAGCTTTTTATTAGACCAGTCAGATTTCTTAGGCAAAAAAGAGGAAACAACACACCTTTACATAGTTAAACAAATGCAGCATAAATGAAAGCAGCAATTATTACATAGTTAAAATAATATTTCACAACCTAAACAAATGTATCTCATCTTTATATAGTTAAATTAATATTCCACAAAATTCTTCTTCTATTCATTTGTAAACTTGATGTTATGATTTCAATAAAAGTGATTTGCAAAAATAATTCAATCCCATTAAAAATCCCATGATAGAGAAATAGCAAAAGCTTTCTAAAATTCATATCAAATCTCAAAAGTCCATAGTCACAGCAATCTTGAGCAACAAGGAACAATGTTATAATTACTATCACACCAGATTTCAGGCTATATGATAGAGCCATAGTAATAAAAACAACATAGTGTTGACAAAAACAGGGATGTGACACAATGAAACACAATAGAATACTAAAACACAAGTACATATAATTACAGTCATAAAAGAAAAAGCAAACTTTAATTGAAGAGGCACTGACAGAGATACCTAGTTGACTTTAACTTTGTCTTGATGAAATGAATATTTAGAGTCAAGGTTAAGTTAGTCATAAAAAATAGGGGATTTATAATTACATTTTATTTAGAGATTGTAATAATGTTTAATTTATCAAAAAGAAAAATCTATTTCTAAATAAATAGAATTGCTTAAGATTAACAGTTTCTTGAGATTTCATTCTGCTTTTTTTTTCTCCAAATCAGATAGACCTTTCTTCTCCTACAAGGACAAATCCAAGTCAAAATTACAGTGAATACATAAAAACTTTATATAAGTGTCACAGAGACAGATTACAAAAATCAATTATACTGTCTGAATTTAGTAAGCATTTCTTTTTCTTTTTTTTACTTCTTTATTTTGTATTTAACAAAAAAACAGTACCATGAATTTAAAATGAGGAAAAGTTAACAATAAAGAGGATAAGAATCATAAGCATGGCTTATCAAGGGTGGTAATGCAAATAAGATTGCTACACATATATTTACTTTGTGTTCAGCTTTCCCTCTGAAATTTTTTTTTCATCCCTGTATATCCTTATTCAAGGTCCCTTCCCCCTCCCACCACATCTTGACATTTTTCTTCTCTGCAACTCTCCATCCCTACCCTGTGCAGGGAGCAGAAAGTCCTATGGTTCCACTGACCAAATAATGCTTGGATCAGTCTCCACTCCTGGCCAAATCCACTTATGTCCTCCCTCCCTCAAGAGTGAGTCTGGTATTCCTATAGTTGGAGTGGGGTTTGAAGGGTCAGTCCACGGTGTTTCTGATCCCAAGCTGTTCAGTGGTTGTGGTTTGCCGCTTGGGCATGTTTGGCTTTTTATCTTGTTTGTTTGTTTAGAGAGCACTAGTGAGTGAGTACATCCCCTGCTTATCTCTCTGAGATTGTGATACCTCGCTCAGAAGGATATTCTCCAAATCCATCCATTTGGCTGCGAATTTTAAGATATCATTTTTTCTTACTTCTGAGTAATATTCCATTGTGTAGATGTACCACAGTTTGTTAATCCATTCTTCAGTTGAGGGACATCTAGGTTGTTTCCAGGTTCTTGCTATTACAAATAATGCTGCGATGAGCATAGTTGAGCTAATACCTTTGGAGTGTGAATGTGCTTCTTTAGGGTATACACCCAGAAGTGGTATTGCTGGGTCCTTGGGGAGATTGACTCTCACTTTTTTGAGAAACCTCCATACTGCATTCCAAAGTGGCTGAACAAGCTTACACTCCCACCAACAATGGAGGAGTGTTCCCCTTGCACTGCATCCTCTCCAACATAGGCTGTCACCTGAGCCTTTTATCTTAGCCAATCTAATAGGTGTTAGGTGGTATCTTAAAGTTGTTTTGATTTGCATTTCTCTGATGGCTAAAGATGAAGAGCACTTTTTCAGGTGCCTTTCAGCCATTCATAGTTCCTCTGCTGAGAATTCCCTTTTTAAATCTGTACCCCATTTTTGATAGGGTTATTCAAGGTTTTGGGCTCTAAATTCTTGAGCTCTTTATATACCTTAGAGATCAGTCCTCCATCACTTGTAGGGTTGGTGAAAATCTTTTCCCATTCTGTAGGCTGGCGTTTTGTCCTATTGACAGTGTCCTTGGCTTTGCAGAAGCTTCCCAACTTCAGCAGATCCCACTTATTGATTGTTTGTCTTAGTGCCTGTGCCACTGGTGTTATATTTAGGAAGTGGTCCCCTGTGCCAATTTGTAGAAGTGTATTTCCCACTTTCTTTTCTATCAAGTTCAAAGTGGATGGGTTTAAGTTGAGGTCTTTGGTCGACTTGGATTTGAGTTTTGTGCTGGGTGACAGGCTCAGATCTATTTGCATTTTTCTACACACTTCCATCCAGCTATGCCAACACCTTTTGTTAAATATACTATCTTTTTTTCTATTGAATGTTTTGGGCCTCTTTGTCAAAGATCTGCTGTTCATAGGTTTTGGGTTAATGTTTGGATCCTCAATTCTATTCCAATAGTCCACAAGTCTGTTTTTATGCCAGTACCAGGCTGTTTTTATTACTGTAGCTCTATAGTATAGCTTGAAGTCAGGGATGGTGATGCCTCCTGAGGTTCTTTTGTTGAGTAAAATTGTTTGGGCAATCCTGGCTTTCCTGTTATTCCAAATGAAATTGAGTATTGTTCTTTCAAGGTCCAAAAAATATTGTGTTGGGATTTTGATGGGCAGTGCATTGAATCTGTAGATTGATTTTGGTAGAATTGCCATTTTTACTATGTTGATCCTACCAATCCAGGAACATGGAGAGCTTTCCATTTTCTGATATCCTCTTCAATTTCTTTCTTCAATGATTTAAAATTTTTGTGAAATAGGTCTGTTACTTCTTTGGTTATAGTTACTCCAAGGTATTTAATACAATTTGCAGCTAATATGAAGGGTAATGTTTCACTTATTTGTTTTTTAGCTCTTCTATCTTTAGTGTATAGAAGGGCTACTGCTTTCTTTGAGTTAATCTTGTATCCTGCTACATTGCTGAAGGTGTTTATCAGCTGTAGTAGTTCCTTGGAAGAATTTTGTGGGTCCCTTATGTATACAATCATATCATCTGCAAATAGAGATAGCTTCACTTCTTCTTTTACAATTTGTATCCCCTTAATCTCTTTTCATTCCCTTATTGCTTTAGCTAAAACTTCGAGAACTATATTGAATAGATAAGGGGATAGAGGACATCCTTGTCTAGTTCCTGACTTTAGTGAGATTGCTTTGAGTTTTTCTCCATTAAGTTTCATACTGGCTGTTGGCTTCTTATAAATCGCTTTTATTATATTTAGGTATTCTCCATGTATTCCTGATCTCTCCAGGACTTTAATCATAAAGGAGTGTTGGATTTTGTCAAAGGCTTTTTCCACATCTAAGGATATGATCATGTGGTTTTGTTCCTTTAGTTTGTTTATATGATAGATAACAATTACAGTTTTTCATATGTTAAACCAGCCCTGCATTACTGGGATGAAGCCTACTTGGTCGGGTTGGGTGATATCTTTTATACATTGTTTTATACGGTTTGCCAAAATTTTGTTGAGAATTTTTGCATCGATATTCAATGAAGAAAATTGGTCTGTAATTCTCCTTCTTTGTTATGCTTTGAGTGGCTTGGGTATTAGGGTGATTGTGGCCTCATAAAAGGAATTTGGCAATATTCCTTCAGTTTCTACTGTGTGAAATAGTTTGAGGATTAAAGGTAGTAATTCTTCTTTGAATGTCTGGTAGAATTTGGCACTGAAACCATCTGGACCAGGGCTTTTATTTTTGGGGAGGTTTTTAATGACAGCTTCAATTTCCTTAAGGGTTATAGGCCTGTTTAGGTAATTAATCTGATCTTCATTTAATTTTGATAGATGGTACCTGACCAGAAAGCTGTCCATTTCTTCTAGGTTTTCCATTTTTATGGAATACAGATTTTCAAAATATGATCTGATAATTCTCTGTATTTCCTGGGTGTCTGTTTTTATGTCCCCCTTTTTGTTTCTGATTTTGTTGATTTGAACACTCTCTCTCTGTTTTTTGATTAGTTTGGCTAAGGGCTTATCTATCTTGGTAACTTTCTCAGAGAATCAAGTCTTAGATTCATTGTTTCTTTGTATTGTTCTTTTTGTTTCAATTGTATTGATTTCAGCTCTAAGTTTGATTATTTCCTGCAGTCTACTCCTTCTAGGTGAATTTGCCTCTAATTGTTCTAAGGCTTTCAGCTGCACTGTTAGGTCTCTAGTGTGGGATTTTTCTAGGTTTTTCATATAGGCATCTAGCACTATGAATTTTCCTCTTAAGACTGCTTTCATTGTGTCCAACAAGCTTGGATACATTGTAGATTCATTTTCATTGAATTCTAGGAAGACTTTGATTTCTTTCTTAATTTCTTCCTTGACCCAGAGATGAGTGATGTTTAGTTTCCATGAGTTGGTAGGCTTTCTTTGGGTTTTGATGTTGTTGAACTCTAACTTTAGGCCCTGGTGGTCTGATATGTTACAAGGGATTATTTCCATTTTTTTGTATCTGTTGATATTTGCTTTATGACCAATTATGTGGTCAATTTTGGAGAAAGTTCCATGAGGAACTGAGAAATATGTAAATTCCTTTGCCTTTGGGCGGAAGCTTCTGTAGATATCTATGAAATCCATTTGCATCATAACCTCATTTAGACTCCTTATTTCCCTGTTGAGACTCTGTCTGGTTGATCTATCCAGGTTTGAAAGTGGGGTATTGAAGTCTCCCACTATTAGGATGTAAGAATTGATGTGGGATTCGAGCTTTAGCAGTGTTTCTTTTACATAAGTAGGTGCCCTTAATTAGGGGCATAAATATTCAAGATTGAAATTTCCTCTAGACCAGTTTTTCCTGTGAGGAATAAGTAGTGACCATCTTGGTCCCTTTTAACTGCTTTTAGCTTAAAGTCTACTTTGTTAGATATTAGGATTGCAACCCATTTGTTTCTTAGGACTGTTTGACTGGAAAATCTTTTCCCAACCCTTTATTCTAAGCCTCTGTCTGTCCTTGTGGTTGAGGTGTGCTTCTTGTAGGCAACAGAAAGATGGCTTCTGTTGTTGGATCCATCTTGTTAGTGTGTTACGTTTTATAGGAGAGTTGAGACCATTGATATTAAGGGAAATTAGTGACCATTGAATCATATTTCCTGCCATTTTTGGTGGTAACTTGTTTGTGTTTCCTTTCTCTAGGGTATTCTTCTGTGAAATTATTGATTGTTTGTGATTTTGTGGGTGTATCTGTGGTTCTTAGGTTGGAGTTTTCCCTCTAATACTCTCTTTAGTGCTGGATTGGGAGATAGATATTCTTTCAGTCTGACTTTGTCCTGAAATACCTTGTTTACTCTATATATGGTGATTGATAATTTTGCAGGGTATAGTATTCTAGTTTGGCATCCATGCTGTTTTAGCGTCTGTATAACTTCTGACCAAGCCCTTCTAGCTTTCATCGTTTCTATTGAATAGTCAGGCGTTATTCTGATGGGTCTGCCTTTATATGTGAGTTGGCCCTTTTCTTTTGCAGCTCTTAAAATTTTTTCTTTGTTCTGTATGTTTTGTGGCTTGATTATAATGTGGCGCTCTGACTGTTTAAAGATCATACCTATTTGGTGTTCTGTAAGCTTCTTTTATCTTTATAGGCATTTCCTTCTTCAGGTTAGGGAAGTTTTCTTCTATGATTTTATTGAAAACATTATCTGTGCCTTTGAGCTGGTATTCTTCTCCTTCTTCTATTCCTATTATTCTCAAGTTAGGTCTTTTCATGGTGTCCCAGATTTTCTGAACATTTTGAGTTATGGCTTTTTTAGTTTTACTATTTTCTTTGACTGATATATCTATTTGAGCTACTGAGTCTTCTACTTCAGAGATTCTATCTTCCATCTCTTGAACTCTGTTTGTTATGCTTGTATCTGTGTTTCCAGCTTTTTTCTTCAGGTTTTCTATTTCCATCTTTGCCTCATTTTGTGCCTTTTTTATTGCTTCTATTTCAGCTTTTATTTCAGCTTTTAGTTCCTGGCATGTTTCTTTCATAGATTTGTTCATCTCTTCCAATTTTTGGTTTGTATTTTCTTCTATTTCTTTAAGGCTATTTTTCATATCTTCTTTGAGAGCTTCGATGATCATCAAAAAGGAAATTTTGGTGTTGCTTCCTTCTTTTTCCTCTTCATTGCTCAATTCAGGTCTTGTATTTGTAAGATTGCCACCCTCTTCTGGAGTTACCATGTTGTTCTTTGTATTATTATGTAAGTTTTTGCACTCACATTTGCCCATGGCTTCAGTGGTTCGTAATTAGATGGCTCCTGGTCATTTGTGGTGCTTGGGCTTATGGCATTCAGGCTTGTGTGCCTCCTGTCACCTCTCTGGGCAGGGTCTGTGTCTGTCCTTCAGAGACCCCAGAAGTTATGTGTTCGCTCAGGTGGAAGATGAGGTGGTTAGCTGTGCAAGTTCCTTGAGCAGCAGCTGTGGGTATGGTGAAAGGCAGACTTTCTCTACCCCTGCTACAGAGTGTGCTGTGACTCTGCAGACAGCACCTGGTCGTGGAAGCAGAACTGGAATCGATGGGTGGCCCTGAGTTCTTATAGTCACATGAGATGTCAGATGTGGTTACACACTTCCTATAACCCTGGTGCTGCAGCAAATTGAAACAGAGCATTTCTGAGATTTGTTCTTTGCCAGCCTAACTCCATATTCACAAGAAAGGCCCTGACCAAGTAAGCAAGATGAAGAATGACAGAGCAAAATATCTGATATCTTTCTCTGTTTTTCATGTGTTCAATCATACACACATTTTTAAAATATTGAAGAAAGAATATGAAAGAATATGATCAAAATATATTTACAAAAATTTTGAAGTATTAAAGTATGTTATAAAATTAAAAATAATATTGTGGAAAAGAACATACATTTTTTATTATGAATAAAGTCATATTTTTATCCATATATCCCTTTGTTCAAAAGCCCTTTCCCTCCCACCCCTACAAGTCACTATTCTCCCCATGTCCTTATCTCCTCTCCAGCAAGTACAAGAGGTCCCAAGGTGACTTAGTTCAGCATCCACTCCAGGCAAATCCACTTTCCTCATCCCCACATCAAGACTGGCTCAAGTGTTCCTCTAGAGAGAATGGGCTCCAAAGTGCCAGTTCAAGGTGCTTCAGATCTCAAGCTGTTCAGTGTTTGTGGTTTGCAGCTTAGACATGCTTTGCTTTTTGTTTAATGTTCACTAATAAGTGAATAAATCCCTGGTTATCTTTCTATGACAGTGAAACCTCACTCATGAGGATATTCTCCACATCCATCCATTTGCCTGCAAACTATAAAAAATCATTGCTTCTTACTGCTGAGTAGTACTGCATTGTGTAGATGTACCATAGCTTGTTAATCCATTCCTCAGTTGAGCGGCAACTAGGTTGTTTCTAGGTTCTTTTTCTTATTTTTTATTTTTCTTATATTAAAATTAAAAGCAAAGATATCACTGTTGCTATGCTATGTGAATCCAACAAGCATTGTTAAATTGATGACAGGATTGTATTAATCTCATCTTCTCTTACTAACCTTCTCTTAAAATAAATATTATTAACAAAGACACAGAGATAGGTAGTCAGTAGGGTTCTAACAGTATCTTTTGTCTATCAAGACTCCAAAGCTTTGGGTTGTTGGCTACAATTATAATTTTTTTATTTAGAAGTCATCCATTATTTTTATGATAAAATATTTCTGTACTCTTTGTAATTCTGATTGCTTGTCATAACAGAATTGGTGCTAAAGGTGACAGTTACAAGATCATTGTAGTATGTAAAATGTATCATATAATTTGATAGTTCAAAATCTTTCAGATGTTATATTTTTATAATTTCCACAGAAGTGTTCTCTCTCTCTCTCTCTCTCTCTCTCTCTCTCTCTCTCTCTCTGTTTCTGTCTCTGTGTTTGTGTATGTAGACCTGTTGACGTTAGAAAGCTTTCTTCCTCCATTGCTTTCCACCATAATCAACATCATTTTTGTTTGTTGGTTTTGAACAAGATCTCTTCCCTCACTCAATTCTTTCAAATTGCATAAACAGTCTTGCCATAAATCTCTAAGAATCCACTATACACACTCTTAGTCTATTGCATAGCTGAGTTTGTGTATGTGTACAACCATGCCTAAAGTTGACATTATTGTTTATAACCTAGTCAGGTCCTCATGCTTGAATGGCAGACACTTTATCAATGAAAACATCTCCATAGATCCTTGACTAGGCTTTCATTTACTTAAAATTGGTTTATCCATTTAGGATTTCAGGTTAAAGTTTTTTTCTGTACATTTACAATCTTTAAACATTCTTTTTGTTGTCATGTCTACAAAAATAGAGATTAGCACCAATTTCAGCAACCTCATAATGTATCTGTACTTTTTCAAGATATATCAATGATATGCTATTAAAATGGGACTTCAGTTTTACTTCTACTTTTTACTGTGGAGAAAAATATCATTATTGTTCTTTGTGATACTTTGATTGGATAATAGTCTATAGTGTGCCTTGGGGCAATAGTGAAATATTTTTTAAAGTTAAGTATTTTTTTCTGTTCTTTTTAATTATTATTTGGTAATCTTACATCACATACCCCATCAAACACAGTTATCAGTCCTCTCAGATTCATACCCACTCTTATGATCGCCCCATTTACAAAAAAGCCCATTCATGCTGCTTATTTTGTTGCTGGAGCATAATTAAACTCCCTGTGTCCAGCCCCTTAAAGAAAATGAGACCTTCCTCACTTACGTGCCTGCCAGAGGCCATCAATGCAGAAGTGAGAGTTGTCAAAACCCTGGAACTAGACAGCAGAAGATCATATCACACTTTAGACATAAATGCACACTGATTTGCAAGGAGGTGTAGTTTTTGTACATATGTGTGTACAGAGTATATATACCAGCATATATGTGTACATTGAAGCCAGTGGAGAATGTCAGGTGTCCTGCTCAATTACTCTCTACCTTAGTTCCTTGAGAAAGAATCTTTTACTAATCTTGAATCCTGACCGATAGTTAGCAAGCCCAGAGATGCTCCTTTTTCCACACCAACATTTTGATCCAGAGGAATACTCACCTTTTTAATGAGTTCTGGGAATATAAACTCAGGTTTTCATACTTGTTCAGCAAGAACTATTACTCATCAAGTTATCTCCAAACTAAGTTATGCCTCCACCTGCTATAAGTAACTTTTGCAGCCAGAGACTGAAAATGAAGTTTACTTCTTATATCAGTCCCGAAAGGCCAAGGCCCATTTACTCTGCTGACATTGTTTGAAACACTTGTGGGATGCAACTGTGGCTGCAAATCAGCTTGCATGACCCATGAAGATACTAAAGATGTGAAGTTGTTGGAATGGAGATCACTACATTTAGAAATTAATTTCTTTTTGTGCCTCTGGTTAGACACACTTCTGAGGAAGAAATCATGTTTTTGATGACTATTGTCAATAGATAAGAATTTCAAGTACCTAAATAGAGACCTTCTTTTCCTTTAATTATTTAAAAAATTTATACATATATGTATAAAATGTGTTGTGGTAAAATTTATTATCATTTGCCTAAATTCCAGCTCCGTTTAACCCTCAACAACTTTGTGTCTTTTTAAAAAAAGTAATACTAATAATTTGAAAATGAAAAGAAAGAATACAAAAGTTTAAGAGGTGGTGAGATAACTTAGTTGGTACAGTTGTTTGGCTAGCAAGCTTGATAAACTGATTTTCTTTTTTTTTTCTTTTTATTTACTTATTTATTTGAGGACAGGGTCTTACTGTGTAGATCTGGCAGGCCTGCTGCTTCCTATGTAGGCTTTGGAACTCACTGAGATCTGCCTGCCTATGTTTTGAGAGTATTTGGGTTAAAGGTGTGTGCTGCTGTGCTTAGCAGAGAATATTTTTTTTATTGTTATGAATAAAGAAGCCACATTTTCTGTCCTTGTATATCCTTATTCAAGGTCCCTTCCCCCTCCCACCACATCAGGTCATTCTTTCTTCTCCACATCTCCCCATCACCACCATGGGCAGGCGGTCCCAAGGTTCCAAGGTCCCAAGGTCCCGATATTACTCAGTTCAGTCTCCACTCCTGGCAAATTCAGTTTTCTCCCCCAACATCAAGACTGAGTCAGGTGTTCCTCTAGGGGGGGTGGGATCCAAGGAGTCAGTCGAAGATGTTTCTGATTCAAAGCTGTTCAGTGGTTGTGGTTTGCAGTTTGGGCAAGCTTTGCTTTTTTCTTGTTTGTTTGTTTGTTTAGAGTCCACTAATGAGTGAGTACATCCCCTGCTTATCTTTCTAGGTTTGTGATACCTCGCTCAGGAGGATATTGTTACACAAATAAAAAATAAAAAGAAAGAGCCATTCTGACCTCTACATGGGCTCCAGCAGATATGCAACTCTTTAAAAATAATAAATAAAACTCTTAAAAAAACAAAAGATTTTACAGTATTTAGGATACTAATAACCAATAAGGAGATCATTTTTGTAGTTAATACATATAATTACACAGAGGATTTTCAGACTTTATAGCATAAAATCAATACTAAACTTGAGAGTTGGAGAGACGGCATAGCAGTAAAGATATTGTGCTTCCTTTGCGGAGGACCCAAGTTTACTTCTTAGCACCTATATCTGGTAGCTCACAAGTACCTGCAGTTCCAGCCATAATCTGACTCTTCTGTACTCTATGAGCATACACACACACACACACACACACACACACACACACACACACAAACACACATATACATATTTACACATATACACATGAATAAAATAAACCTTAAAATAGTAAATTGTTTAAATATTAATATAAAGCTACAGAGATGAACAATATACAATCACACAGAGTAGAATATGTAGATGGGATACACAATTTTAACTATAATAAATACTTAAAAAATGAGGTTCTCTTAAGCAGGAAAATATACCAAAGTATCTGTTCTAAAAGATAATTTTCTGAAAACATATATCACCAAACCTTGCTTCTAAAGAAATAATTATATAAACTTAGAAATATTGAAGATTCTAAAATATCTAAAGTAACCACAAATTTTCATTTGAGCTTCAAATGGCAGAAAGTGATGATACTGTAAGATCTATGGAGGCTATATAATGCGGTGGAGGAAGCACCTCCCATAGTTTTTTCAAGCATCACTGTCTTCTTTTCAACCAGTTCAGTGCTGGGCTTTCATTCCATTTTTACTGCTGAGAGTTAAATCCGACACTGAGATAAACTCTCATTTGTGTTTGAATTTTATTAGGAGAGTTTGGAATGCCACAGACAAATAGAGAGACAAACAAACAGAAGAATGGCTGTTACTCTAAAGGAGATGCTAAATGCATTATAATTGATGAGTAGCCTACAGTCCCTGCTTACTGTCATGTAATCATTGAATCAGTATCAAAAAGAAGTATCCAAAGGAAAGGCAAGTTTTAGGTGAAAAATAAGTGTCAAACATTCCAAAGCATTCAAGAAAGTTTGACTTGTGAATTAAGGGAGAGTCACACAAGTTCTGAATAGATAAAATTAGAAAAAATGTTTGATTGAGCACACATGTAGTTTAAAATTCTTAGGAAACTATACAAAATAGGCTTATTTTACATAATGACAACTAGTTCCAAACCATGTGTTATATTTACTGATACATTAGATACTAGGATTTTAAGTTTAAGAAACTATCAACAACAAAAACTAAGCAGCTTCTATATCAATGACTCCAACAACAATGCAGAAACACAGACTCTGGCCAGGTAAACAGGGCAAATAATAAATAAAGGGAAGAAAGTGTGAGAGAAAATCATAAATATTGCTAATTAAATAAAATACTATTCTTCAAATCTGCATAAAAGTTTTTAAAACATAGTTTAATTTCAAGTTTTAAATGGCATAGTGATGTTTCATCATATAACTGCAATTTCTTTGTTTATTTATACATCATTGATAGACATCTAGGTTGTTTACAATTTCAGGCTACTATGGATAAAGCAGCAATTGCTATGGTTGAACAAGTGTGTGTGCTAGTATGAATCATTTGTTGGGTATTTGCCAAAGTGGTATTGGTCTACCTTGAGGTAGAAAATTCCCTTCATCTTAAGAAATAATCACACTAATTTTCAGAGAGTCCATATGAAATTTCACTAAATTTAGAGTAAACAAATGGGACTACAAACAACATTCAAGCTGGGTGATGTAACTCCGACCCACTAAGACAAATATATTATAAATCCACTTACATGTAAATATTAACTGTTCAGTCAAAGATAAGCAAATTACAATTCATAAAACATAGAGTTTATATATGGAGAAAAGGACTGGTAAGAGGGACAGATTTTGCCCCGACCCTCAGGACTTCAACACGGGAGACCACCTACAAGAGAAAATGAAGGGAAGGGAGACTCAAAAGAAGGCAGCAGGTCAAATGGGATTCTGATCGAGCTAAAATTTATTGCGATTCTAAACATGCTTATATAGCAGATATGGGGAGGGGGCAATCTTCAAACACCTGCAGGAAGCTGGCCAGGGGAGCAAGATATTGGCAGGGTAAAAAGGTGACTGGTCTTGCTTCAGGGGAGAGTTGCTAGGTAACCTAACCATAGAATATTCTTACCATTCTATTCTTTAGAGCTACCTTTATGGGAGGACTGCTAAGTAACCTAGCCACAGAATGTTTCTGTTATTCTATTCTTTAGAGTTACATCTCTGTTACTGTGAAGCAAACCAGAACATCACTTTTACTTTGGGAAAGACATCTATTCTACCTGGGAGAACATCTATTTTACTTGGGAGAATGTCTATTATTCTTGGGAGAACATTGTGCTGGCTAGCTGGTTGGTTTCTCAGTCAGTTCCCATGGGAGCCTTTAGCTAGAGGCCTAGAGGCTCAAGCCAGGGTCTTGGTCCCTGACAAGGTTTCCCTCTGAAGGTTCTACACTACTATTCATCATTGTAGGAAGTCAGGATAGGAGCTCAAACAAGGCAGGAACTGAATCAGAGGCTATGGACAATGCTGCTTCCTGGTTTGCCAACCATGGCTTGTTCAGACTGTTTTCTTATAGAGCTCAGAACCACCAGCCCAGGGTGGTCTCACCCATATTGGGCTGAGTCCCTTTCCATCTACATTGTAGAGCTGATAGAGCATTTCCTATGACCAGAAAATAGGGCAGCTGATGTTTTCTTTCTTCATTTAAAGGCTTTAAACATATTTTAAAGACTCTTTTCTCATTATTACATACAATAGTAATTACTTCAAAATATCTGCAAAGAACACTAAAGTATAATTTCTGGATCCTGCACTATCTTTGAAAAGATACATTTGAGTCATGGCAAGAGTTATAAGAAAAGTGACCTTTAAGCTGAAAAAAAAATGATAATTTTCTATGAGTCATTAGAGAACAGGTAAGTGAAGGCATGACACAGTGAGACACTGTCTTATGTTTGCAATTCTGAGATATAAAGGGCAAACAATGGGAGTTCATTTTCACAGAATCACATGCATGAGTACAGAAGGAAGCACAAGTGATTGTATATGTACACTTGCACATATTTGTATATACATGCAAGGAACCTTTGTGTAAATGTGAACACACAGAACCTGATCCCTCATACATAATCATGTGTGTATACATATGGAATCATGTCTGTGTATGTATATATTCAAACAAACCTGACTCTATATGTGGAATGTGTTAAAAGGAGAAAACAAATGTAGAGATGTCCAAGGTAGATACAGGATTAAAGACTTTGATAGGGAGCTTGGGGGTACTAGATAGATAGTTTCAGAGAGAGGGGGAGGGAAGGAGGGCAGAGACAGATTGTGATACTAACCAATCTCAATTAATTTGTCTCTTTGATTTCCCAGATCTTTGATTTCCAAGTAGGTGTTAGAATTCAAGCTGGTTATGGAATTGAATGCTCAGGGGTGAGGCTGTCTTGCCTTTCTAAGTGTTATATAGTTAGGATGTGATTTTTGAAAAAAATTAAGCAAAAATTTTACTTTTAAGGGTTTTTTATTATTGATGATTTATATAGCAAAGATACTTTCAGGTATCTTAATTACTGAAATCCACATTGAGATGTGATTTTATTTCAATAATGCTGCTTCAGATTTGTATCAAACTTCTCCAAAGAGCTGAAGAAGTTTTATAGACACTATTTAATTATATTTTTTTAATAGCTCTAGGTAAAAGAAATCCAGGGCCAGTGGACCCATTATCATAAATGGAAATAAGAAATAACCAGTATCACTTTCAAATTTATTGTCATGGCCATGTGGGCATGCTCTCCAGCTATTCCAAGCATGTTTTCCTAAATTCATTGAGTTTATAAACTGGATGTATGAATACAAATTTTCTGCTATGTATTAAATTTTATAATATTGAAAATGTCAAGAATACTTCAAGCATGACTTTAATTAACATGTAAAATATGAATACTGAAAATATGATACTTTTCATTCAATTTATCTAATATGTAAAAACATAAAAGTTGCACATTACATATAATAATTGAAGACAACATAACCTTTCAGACCAAGACACCTGTATGATGTTTAAATCAGACTTCTCCCAATATTTATTATCTTTGTGGTAAAATTTGTATGAGTAATTTCTTTCAGTTTCATGAAATACACAGTTTAAGGCTGGATTTTTTTGGTTTGTTTTTTTGAAAATCAATACCAAACTTTATATAAAGAAGCAAAATATTACCGCTGTTTTCTATAGTATCCTACTGTGCAGTAACACATGAGAAGCCTTGTTTAACCCTATAGCTAATACCCAAGAAACAACTCTGCCCAGATCTCCCTTCTTTTTATTCTTTCTAGTCTCTGACCACCACTGTTTCATTCTCAAACCCTTTGGGGTGTTGACATGAGCTTAGATATTGCTCACAGAAAATAATCTGTGGTTATTAACAGTTTACATCTTCTTGAGTCAGTTCATTTAACAATCTCCAGGCTTTTCTATATCAGTATAAATGATAGAACATTAGTGGTTGTGTGTGTGAGTTCATATATGTGAAAGTACACATGTGTGTGGCAGTGGCCTTATGTATATTTGTACTTGTATATGGAGGCCAAGATAGTCTCAGCTGTCATTCCTTAGCAGTAGTGTACACTGTTTTAGGTTAGGAAGGGTCTTTCACTACCTTGTAATTTACCAAGGAGAGATTGTCTGAAGTAAATTCCCAGAGAAGCTTCTGTCTCTCATTTCCAACAGAAGCATTAAAAATGTGAGCCACTATGAGTGACTTTTTAAAAATGTCATTTTTAGCAAACCCAACTCAGTGCTGATGTGACATAATAAAAACATATACCATATCCTAAGAGACTGAGATGTTTATTGGACCCCACAAAATTAATGACACATTCTGATTCCACTAAGACTGCTCTCTTACTGTATATTCAGCTAGTTGTTTAACCTGCCTCTGAGAAAACAATGTAACACTCAACCTTATTTGCCTTTGATTTCCAAAGAGATCAACTTTACAATCAAAGTTAATACATAGCTGCAATTTCAACTTATGTACTCTTCCATGGCCTTGACCCAAACAATGCATGTGTATCGTTTTTCAAAAGCAGAAGAGATAGAGGTTGTAAACAGTTGCCTAAATTCTACAATAAAGATTGAAAGAAATAATTTATAATTATTGGTTGATAAAGAATACTATCTACTGTCCAAGTGAGACAGTGAATAAAAGAAGGAGCCAGTGACTTAATCCTATGTAAAACTCTTTTCAAGATTTCTGTAAAGCATCTCATTCCTTCCTCATATGATGCTTTCATGTGCTGTTCAACAAATACAGAGAAGCCCTTTGTTAAGGACAGAAAACTCATCATACCACAGCAGTCACACACAAAGAAAAACATTTAACTCTTATAGCTTAGGGTCAGACACAGAAGGATACAAGAACAGATTCAAGCAGGCACAGATTAAAATTCATATAACAGACAGACAGAGGACAGAAGACATAGAGATATGAAGTAGAGAGTTTAAATCTGGATACTTTTTGGTTAAATGACTCAAATGAGGTGGTGTTTTTATTTTCTTAATGCAACGCTAATGTTTTATTGGTGACATGGAGTTAATTACTAATGTGTATAATCTATTGGGAGCCAAAGCCTAACTTAGCCATATTTTATAAGTTAGCTTCTACAGCTAGCCATTTGCCAGCAGATAGCCATTTGTCAGAAGCCCTTATTGTTTTAAGCTAAGCCATGACTCCAGGTGGCTTCCTTTGATCCTCTGAGACCAACAGGTGACATTCTCCAGGCCTTCAACTGAAAACAGATAGATTTTCATATCAATTATACCCTGTCTGTTATTTCTCCTCACAGGCTTGCCACCTTCTTTTGAATATCCCACCCCTTTCCTCCCAGTTACCTGCATGGCAAAGATTCTGTATAAATATTGGCTGAAATAATAAAGCCACAGGGGAACTTGATCAGAGATCTTTGTCTTGTCTTTACATTCTTTGTGTTTCTGTCTTCCATTTGTTTCATTACCAGGTTCAGTTCCACACTGAAGACCCTGCTGGCTGGGGAAAATTGGTGCCCAGCATGTCCAGAGCCATGGGATGGGACAAATGTCTCACCATTAAGAGAACAGCTGTCAAACAGACATTGGATCACCATGGATCTCGGTGAGTGAACATCTTACACTGTGACCGCCATGGGAAATGCCTGGCCCATGAGGCAGGTTCAAGGAGAATCACAGGTGAATACACAGGTAAGTGATTCACCAAGGGGCAGGCATTAGGCAAGCATGAGTTGTTCTTGTCAGGGATTAAGGAAGCTCTTCAAACAGAAGGAACCAGGATCAAAAAAAAAAAAAAAAAAAATAAGGATCTTAAGAGGTTTTTTGAATTTATTGGTGACGTCTGCCCCTGGTTTATACAGGAGGGGATGATTGATGCAAAAAGATGGGGAAGGGTAGGTAATTGTCTCCAGGATTATTACAATGCCTTTGGACCTGAGAAAGTCCCTGTTCAGGCATTTTCTCATTGGAATTTAGTGAATGATATTTTGAGAATTTATAATAATTCCCCAGATATCCCCAGCAGGTCTGATACAGGTGAAATGCTGATGGTGTCTTTAAGTTAATTCTTAAAAGAGTATGAAGGTAGTAAGAGCATGAAAAGTTTTGATCAAGAATCCAGATGTTTCCCAACACTTGGGAGATAGAGAAAGAGGAATATCTTTAGCCAAGGCTACACAGAAAAGCCTGTATTATATTTAGTTTTTCTCAGCATAATATTTTGACATTCATGTATGTAGCATGTGTTAGTTTTTTCTCTTTTATTATTTCTAAATGCTATTGAATGAACTATATATTGCTTTTTGTTTATGTACCTGTAATAGGGGAATACAAATTTTTATTTCTTTTGGCTAGATTCCTAGAAGTGAGATTGCAGTCATGTGGCAATTTATGTTTCTTATATACTTGAGGAACTGCCAATGTCTTCTAAAAAGGCTGTATTCTGGTCTTTAGTTCCTGGTATAGCCAGGACAGCAGGCATGTGATACCATGTCTCCTACCTTTTCTTTAGAATTTTGCTACTGTACCATGGATGTGGTTTAATTCCTTATTTACAATCTCTTATAAATACTGCCCAGCTAAGTTGTTCTGTCTTATTGCCTGGCTGTATTAAATGTAATTCCATAAAGGTTTAATCTTCATTTACAATCATTAGGTATCATACAGTATAAAGTTTTAACACTTAATGCTAATGAAACCTCCATTTCGGCCTTGCTACTACCAAGCCCTAGGCTTCAAGGCTCAACCTCAGCAGGAGCCTTCAGCATAACCTGCCTTAGGCTCTAGAGGCCTAGGCAGCCAGGGTTTTTAGCATAAGAATGAAGGCAAGGCCCCAACCACATAAGCAGGTTTCTGAGCAGCACAGAATCTGGATATTCATGATAATTGTGGGTAGAAGTCACTAATTCAGAACGGACATTTTATGTGCTCAAAAATGTGTGATTTTAATAATCCCTATCCTTCCTCCAAAATTGATTGACTTTTTAAAGATTCATTCAGTGTGTTTTCCTAGTGTTATTTCATTATGACCTTTAAAGAATGCTAGAAAATGCTGTGCAATAGTGGTCTCTCCACTGCTTACAGAGGTGCAAATCACAGCAGCAGAATCTGCTCAAGTGGCATAGTGTCTAGCAATACAGCTGGCCTTAAATATATATTCTCTTAAACTATTTAATCTGTTCACTGATAGTCAATATGTGATATGGATTCTTGGCCCTTTAGAAACAGCATGTTATATTGTACCTGTGAGTAAAGAATGTGAGCTTTCATTAAAAATACAGGCTTTTGTGGAACAAGCTAGCTTATGTGGGAAGCCAAGCATGCCCAAGCTGCAAACCACAACCATTGAACAGCTTGAGATCAGAAACACCCTGGACTGACCCTTCGGATCCCACTCCAACTATAGGAACACCTGACTCACTCTTGAGGGAGGGGGGACAAAACTGGATTTGCCAGGAATGGAAACTGATCTAAGCATTATTGGGTCAGTGGGACCATAGGACTGTCTGCTCCCTGCCCAGGGAGGGGATGGGGAGTTGCAGAGAAGAAAAATGATCAGATGTGGTAGGAGGGAGAAGGGACCTTGAATAAGGATATACAGGGATGAAAAAAAAATCAGAGGGAAAGATGAACACAAAGTAAATATATGTGTAGCAATCTTATTTGCATTATCACCCTTGATGAGTCATGCTTATGATTTTTATCTTCTTTATAGTTATTGTTAACTTATCAACATTTTAAATTCATTTTACTGTTTTTCTTGATAAATACAAAATAAATAAAGAAGAAGAAGAAGAAGAAGAAGAAAAAAACTAAGAAGTGAGAGTATGCTGCCATGCCCAAAGACAATTTATCCTTCATTATTTATATTTTAAATGTTTTAACTGTGGATTCTCAGTCACGTACTTCAGCTGATAGATACTGGAGGCTTAGCAATGTGGCCTTACCTCAGTTTTGATGAAAAAATTTGGCAGATGGCACTTAACTTAGAGCAGACCCAGTTCTGGTGTAGGGGAGAGGATCTATTTGTGTTTTTTCCACAGGATGCAGATGACTCACACCTGGAACACTCCTAGACTGCAGTCACCCTGGGACAGAGACAATGACCTCCTGTTGACTGAAGCTGACAGCTCAGAGTGGAAGCAGAGGAGCACCTGCCCTGCCCTCTCAGCAGAAACCAAATCAACAGTTCTTGCCTTTCAATGCAAATTTTTCTCAGACCTTGAAGCTGATTGTTTCCCTTTCCCTGAGGGCTCTGTTCTTTGGCAGACAGGAATTATTCTTTAGATGTATGCCTTCTTCTTACTGTGTGCTAACCTACCCTCTAGACACTTTGCATTAGAGATAGTATGGCTAGGTTAGAGAAGAATTGGAGCATAGGAAAAAGCAAAGAGAGCAGGAGGAAGGATGGTTTAAAAGCTGGTTTTCCATCTCCCTTGGGTTACTACACTTTAACCTTCTCCTTTAGGACACTTTATGGGATTTTTGCTTTATTGGCTTTTAGACCATGGGCATTTAACAGGCTCACTACCAACAGATATACTCTCTGGCCTCCATACCCATATAGGTCTGTTTTCTTACAGATCAAGTTTTCATGAACCCTCAGGCAATGAGATTACTATGGGAACTGCATAGTATTCAGAGCTATGCAAGTTTGCTTGCAAGCAAGCTTGCGTACCAATGAGGGTGCGAGGCGAAGCACAGCAAGGAGAGGACCATGTATTCTGTCTCTGAATCTCCTGAGGAACAAGCCTGATTGCATAGAGGTTCATGTCCAAATGTATTAACCTAGCCCCTCTCCTCCTAAAAAGGACATTTGCCTTGTGGAAAGGAAGTTTCTTTTGCCAAGCTGTAGAAGGTCCCTTCTGCTGACCTGGAAAATGCTTGGAGGATCAGGTCGCTGTCCCCCTCTCTTGGTTAATGCCCACTCATATGATAATTGATTCACCTCATAAAATAATTGTAAGGGAGGAAATGTTGGGAGCCAAAGCCTAACTTAGCCATATTTTATAAGTTAGCTTCTACAGCTAGCCATTTGCCAGCAGATAGCCATTTGTCAGAAGCCCTTATTGTTTTAAGCTAAGCCATGACTCCAGGTGGCTTCCTTTGATCCTCTGAGACTAGCAGGTGACATTCTCCAGGCCTGACAACAGATAGGTTTCCATATCAATTATACCCTGTCTGTTACTTCTCCTCACAGGCTTGCCACCTTCTTTTGAATATCCCAGCTCCCTGCATGGCAGAGATTCTGTATAAATATTGGCTGAAATAATAAAGCTACAGGGGGACTTGATCAGAGATCTTTGTCTTGTCCTTCCATTCTTTCTGTTCCTGCCTTCCATTTGTTTCATTCCCAGGTTCAGTTCCACACTGAAGTCAACTCGCTGTGCTTGAGGAAGCACCTGATGGGCTCTCAGATAGCGCCAGAATTCGTTTACCCACCCAAATTCCGGAGAAGAACACAAAGAATACCTGCCCGACCAGATGGCTGAGCTGTGATGACTCCACTCCCCCCTCCCCCTGTAGAACTACCCCTTAAAAGCTCTGCAAGCCTTGGGCTCGGGGTCGCTAGCTCCCCCTTTTGCTGGTGACCCACGGGCTCGTGTTCATTAAAGCTTCTTTTTGCTACCCGATATCGGAGTGAAGCTCTTTATTTTGGGGTGCCAACTCTAACACCATCCCTCTGCAGGTATTTGAGAAGTAACATTTTTTTTTTCTATTCACTCATGAGCTTCTGAAATCTGGTCGTGAGCTATCTATTGTACCAGCTCTGCTTCCCAACCAATTTGCTGAACTTTGGCAAAGTTTCTATTTGTACTAGTTTTAACAGATCAAACTGTAAAACTTTTGTCATTGTTTCCACAGGTAAGAAGCAGCCGCACATGATGAATAAATTTGCATATGCCATATTGTGACAAACAATTTATTGAGAAGGTGAATATCAATAGGTGGGACTGGGTAGCTACATACCCGGAGAAACACACATTTCATGGAAGGAGCCCAGATTCTCTGTGTTTAACCACCATGGTGAAGATTACCCTTACTCTCAAAAGTATAACATGTGAATTAAAAAAAAATTATAGAGTAAACTTCTCCCTCTCTCTCTCTTTCTCTCGTTTTATGTGTGTGTGTGTGTGTAGCATGAGAGTGGTTTATTCACACTAATATGTGAAGGTGATGTGCCTCTTCACTTAAGTCCAGAGTCTAGAGGAGGACTGGGGTACCTACTATGTTACATTCTACCTTATCTCTCCTTCAGACAAGGTCACTCATTGATCTTAAAGCTAGACTGACATCCAGTAAATCCCACCAATATTATTGTGTTCTCTTCCACATTAGTGGAATGGTAGTAGGCATAAGTTTGAGGATACTCTCGAGTTTTAATATGGGTGCTGGGTATTTGTCTTAGTCATGGTTACTAATATTTTGATGAAACTTGCCAACTTCTTTCAAGTTGACATAAAACTATTCAAGACAACTGTCCCTCTTTCAATTTTACACAAAATCATTGCTTTCAATTACAATCATTCTTTTCTCATTTATTTACAAACTGGCATGCTAATGATAGCAGAATAAAACTTCACTAACTTTAAAAGTCCCACAGTCTTTACAAATACAAATGCATTAAAAGTTTGGTACCTTTAAAATATCCAGTCTTTATAAAAAGTCCAAATCTCTCTAAAAGTTCAAAGTCTTTGAGCTGTGGGTTCCTTGAAAAGTTGAAAAATAGCTAGGCAGTGGTGGTTTACAACTTTAATCTCAGCACTGAGGAAGCAAAAAGAGAAAAATTTCTGTGAGTTCAATGCCAGCATGGAATACAGAGCAAATTCCAAAGACAGCCTCAAAATCTACAGAGAATCCTGTCTTGAAAAACAAAATTGTTGAAGTGAAGTTTAATACTTTCTTCCTATAGGATAGAATAACCAGGGCAAAAATCCAAATCCTACTTAAGCAAAAAGAGAGTCAAGCAATGCAAATAGCACAATGTCCAGTGTCTGAGATACGCTCACAGTCTTAGGGATTCTCCAAAGTCTTGGCCATTTCTCTTGCTCTGCACTCTAAAGCACAGAGCCTGACTTTCAGACTCCAACTCTCTCCACTATATCAGTCTTGTTCACGGTTGTCATTCTACGGCACTGGCGTTTCTAAAATGCTGGTGTCTCTATTGCAGCTGGGTTGCATTTTTACTAACAGCCTTCTCATAATTCTTTTTGAGGAGTCCAGCCCTGCCACACTGCTCAGCTGTTCTTCATGGCTCCTTCATGCTTTCAAAACCAGCACCACCTGGGTGATTCTCACACTACCAAGTTTAGTTGCCAGCACAAAATGTAACCTCAGTTACCTCTGGAACACAGCCACTGTGTGCTGAGTCTGAGGAAATACTTCTCAAAATATTTCATCTTGGTGGTGATATATTACATATTTAATAAAACTTGAAATATCAAGTGATCAATACACAGTTAAAAACTAGGCAGACAGCTCAGAAATTTCTTGATCTTTTAGTGCAAGGCTAAACAGCTGGACCTCAATGGCACACACATTTAATCCCAGCACAGGGTAAGACTAGAGTGGTGACCTATGCCCTTAATCCTATAACTCCAGAGACAAAAAACTTTATGTGTTTCTGTGAGTTCAAGGCTGACTACCAAATAGAGTAGTTCCCATTTTTAATCCTAACCTGGATGGGATACAGTTGGTGAGAAGGATATTTAAGGTGCTGTAGGAAACCAGCAGAGCAGAAGCAACCAGGAACAAGGTTGAGGAAGCTGGACAATAGCTGAGTGAGACTCGACTATGTTGTTTCCGTCTCTCTGATATTTCAACCTTTCCCCAGTATCTGGCTCTGAGTTTCTTTTAGTACAATACAAATTTGTGCTATACACTTCAATGATGCTTTTCTTTTTTCATGTTTTATTTATTTTTATTTCATTTTCATTGCTTTGCCTGTATGTGTGTCTCTGTGAAGGTATTAGATCCCCTGGGAGGGGAGTGACAGTTCTGACCTGCCTTGTAATTACTAGAAATTGAATCTAGGTCCTATGAGGGGCAGCCAGTGCTCTTAACCTCTGGTGTATTTGTCCAACCCCAGCTGATCTTTTCTTAATCACAATTGTTTTTTCAGCTCCAGGTAACCAGTAATCATTGTCCCAAAAAAGCACACATTTTACTGTAGTGTTCTGGGCTCATGTTAATTACATGTGACTTCTCAGCTCTAGGTCACACCACATATTCTTTATCCAAATGACCTGATAGAGTCTTGCTTCCTTCTAAAACTTCAGAAGCTAGGCTTCTGTAGTCTACACTGCTCTCTCTCTTCATACTTATTTCCAAGTTCCTATGCAATAGCTCACTGAGCTCTCAACACTCAGTGACATTTTGAGCCCTAGGTTCCAAAATTCTTCTACAATCCTCCCAAGAGCAACATTGTCAAGTCTGTCACAGCAACCCCCCAGTCCTGGTACCAATTTATTTTAGGATTGTATTTTGCCTGGAGTAGATATTGAACTAAGCCACCTTGGGACCTCCTGCCCTTGCTGGGGAGGAGATAAGGAGATGTAGAGAAGAGAGAGTGATTGGCAGGGGCAGGAGGGAGAAGGAAGTTTGAACAAGGGGATACACAGATTAAAAAATGAGACTTTATTCATAATAAAAGAAATAAAAAATAAACATGGTAAACAACAGTAAGTTGAGGAGGAAAGAGTTTATTTCACTCACATTTCCATATATTATGTAGCATACTTTCCTAGATCATGAAAGGCAGTGAGGACAATGACCTGGAGCCTGGAGCTGCTTACTTTTATGCTTTTAATTACTTGCTCACACAGCTTTCCTGTAGAATGCAGGACTGTCAGTTCAGGGATGGCACCACCTACAATGAGCGGGGCTTTCCAGCATTAATTTCTTAGTAAGTAAATGTCCTACAAGCTTATCTACAGCTGGATTTGATGGAGATTTTTCCTTAATCAAGTCTCCCACCTCTCTGTTGACTCTGGATTGTGTCAAATTGACAAAACTAGCCAGAGCAAGATTAGATCTCTGATCCTCATGCTTTCACAGAAAGTGACCTTATCTACTGGGACATCTCTGCAGCCCCAGTGTCTCTTTAACAGCACCAACTAATGTTTTGAATTATTAAAATTTCAAAATATTCTTTATTTTGTACTGATTTATACATTGAAATGATGCTAAGGCCACTATTCAAAGTTTAAAGCAATACTGCTGAATGTCTGAAAATACCAGTTGTTTAAGCAAATGTATCAGCAGTCAACATTCATGTCTTTTCTCATACAATGGCAGCATGATGTATAGATTTCCCATGACAATAAAGAACAGTCAATTTGCTACTCAGTCATCATTCATATAATACATAAATTATGCTGCTTCAAGAAGGAACTTTACTCTGGTGTGCAATCTATAGTTTTATTAAGATTACATTTTAATCTATAAATCAGCTTGTGAGCAATAAATTTGCTTTCTGACTTATTTTAGTTTTGCAATATTTTCATGTTATGGTGATTGTCCTGCCTAGTTTTATGTCAACTTGACATATGCTGGAGTCATCAAAGAAGAGAGAAAATCAATTGAGAATTTTTTTTTTTCAGATAAATCTATAGCAAGCCTGTGGGGCTTTTTTTTTTTTTTATTAATGATGAATGTGGGAAGCCACACCCCTTGGTGAGCTCTATAAGAAAATAGTCTGAGCAAGCCAGTAAACATCTGTTCTCATGACCTCTGCATCAGCTTCTGCCTCCAGTTTTTTGCTCTGCTTGAGTTCCTGTCCTGACTTCCCACAACGGTGAACTACAGTGTGGAAGTGTAAGCCACCTAAACTCTTCCTACCCCAAGGTACTTTTGTTCACTGTGTTTTATCACAGCAATGATAACATAATTAAAACAGTAGTGTTATCTTTCAGCATTGATTCTTATGTAGAAAACTGGCCAAATCAGCAGTTTATATATTTTGTGTTTTGTCTTTCAATTATCAGTATAGTTTTTTATTTCACTACTACATTGGCTGTGACCATAGCTACAATGTCAACCAAGAATAAAGTAAAGCAAATGAACTTTGGGAATGAGCCAGCTAGCACCATGATTGCCTCCCATACAGGAAGCCCTGGTTCAGTCCAAGCACCAAACTTGTAATTCTAGTTTGTTCAGGTGAAAGCAGGAGAATTGGAAGTTCAAGGCAAGCCTGGGCTTTGTGAAACCTTGTCCCAAAACTAAATATTGGCCTTATAAAACACCCTACTCTAATGGAAGGGTGTGAGGTTTTCTAAAACCTTTAAAAGACTCCATTACCCATAAAGCATAATGCTGGGAATTGGACTCAGTCTTGTGAATACTCTTTGAGGACAATTAGCTCTAAGCTATGGGCCTTACCCTGGAAGCCTTGTTGGGAATCACATCTCTGCTACAGTGACTTACCCTCACCAAAAGTAAAGCAAGAGAAGCAAAGATTTAGTTTAGCTTCCAGGTCATAATCTCCCACTGAGGATGGTCATAACAGGAATAGTAAATGAATCAGAAACCTTAGACGAATGCTTCCTTGGGGTTCTTACACAAGCTGGACCACCTGCCTAAGGATTGTAACAGTCTTAACAGCCAAGCCCTCCTGCAGCAGTTAGCAATTGTGACAGTCTCTACAGACATGCCCAAAGGCTGATTGAATCCTCAGCCTAGACTTGCTTCTATGTGATTAGATTGTGTGAAGTTTACTGTTAATGCTAAGATAAAATCAAGGTGAAATTTTCTTACTATATTTTTGTCTTTTGCTATATTTGGCTAGTTATCCTTTTCCTTAGACATTTTGTTGTTGAGGAGGTCTTAAAAGGTAACCCAGAATGTCCATAATCCTGCACTTTCTTGTGAGCTTGAAAAACAGTATATGAAAATTATTATTTATTTATTTATTATCATCATTATTAAAATTATTTTCATTAAGTTATACATACTACTATATGGCACTGCTTGATTTTCTTTTTTGTGTCAGTGGGCTTACATGTTATTCTAATAATTTATGCATCTTGTTAATATAATGCAATTGGAGCACTGCTGCATTGTCATACTTTACATTGATTAATCTTATTTGTTTCATTCTCTTTCTCTCTTCCCTTTCTCCTTTTGCAAATAATTCTCTCCTCATTGTCATTTTGATCTCATTTTAGATTCATCCACATTGTAAAACTCTTGAGGAAAAAAATTATTTGTAAAGGCTCTGTGCAATGACAGCTTTTATGATACCAATTTAGCTATATAACAGATTATAATTTTACATTGTTATATTTACTATGTTATAATATATGTAACATGTTTTAATATATGTTTCTCATAATTTGTCAATATAAATGTTTTTTTACCTTAATGTTTTCCCTAATATTGTTTTGTTTTGCTTTTCTGTTTGGGTTTTACTTATTGAGACAGAGTCTCACTATGTATAGTCTGGCCTAGAACTCAGAGGTAAGTACCACCTTTGCTTTGTGAATGTTGGTATTAAAGGCATAGGCCACCCCATCTGCTCTATTTTATTTATTTAGTTAAGATGGTATTTATGTTTTCAGTGTTAATAAAATGCTATCAAAGATTTGACAAGATTTTTGTTTGTGCTGTTACACCTATAATTATAACTTGTAAACCTAATATGGGTTAACCATCACATTTTCTCCTAATTTCTGGTGTCTTGTTTTGTTGCCAGAGAAATAATATCATTTAAATCTATTGAGTTGCTTTATATCCTATTAGTCTAATTAATGTTATTTCCCCAGTATTATTAAGAATAGTACTAGTAGCTTGAAAATGCATATAAGTACCTATTAATAATTGTACTTTCGAAGATTAATATTTTGTCATATTTTTGAAATTATGCCATGTAAATATACATGAAATTTCAGAGGGAGCTTTGTGTTCTAATTTCCACTTGGTGGCTACCTACCATGCATGTCTAGTTCCAGGCAATCTGGTGCTCTCTTCTGGCTATTCTTGGAATTGCAGGCACCTGGTGCACAGGCAAGGATGCAATTAAAACACTAATACATATAAAATAAAAGAAAATCTTATTTAAAAATTAAACTATATTTATGCATTTATTCATTGTGTGTGGAGTATGTGGATCAGGAGTATGGAGATAAAAGGTCAAGTTGGGATTGTGTTCTTCTCTACAACGATATGGTTTCCAGGCATCTAATTTAGGTTCCCCTCCTCTTACTGGCTGTGTACTAGTGTTTTAAAAACATACACCATGGCTCAACACTCACGACCAGCCATACTTTTTTTAATTAATAATAAATGTTATTTCATTTACATTTTATTTACTTGCTGATGTGGCTCCTGTTCCATTGCTTTCCTTTTGGGGATCTGTCTCATTTTCTGTCATGTTTAGATTTATCTCATCATAACTTTCTCTCTTATTAGTATTTTAGCATATATATTAGAAATTTCAGAACATGGTTTCAAGATAAGGAATGCAGGTGAATATGTTAAGCATCGTAAGAATATAGGATTTTACATAGTGCCAATTTCATCTGCTCTTCATGATTTATTGTTACAGAATAATTTGATTCTGATTCAGTGAAATTTTAAAGCCAACATTATATTATCATTATACAGTCAGGGTTCACTTAGATGAAGCAAAACACATTCTTCACAGATCTGTCTTCTCCCAGTTCATGCTAAGTTTTTTGTCATTTTTCAGACACTGTTGAAATTTTGCTTGTATTCTCCCAGATCCAAGGTCATTCAACTGCAGTTGTTAAACAAATTCTTTACTTTTGAACCTGGAGGGTTTTCTGTTTTATTTGTGCTGCTATCCTAGTTGAGAGGGTATGGGTTTGATTTATTCTGAAATCCAGGCTTTCTTTAAATATATTTTTAAAAACTTTAGGTCAAAAATGTTCTTTTTAGGTATCATGTTCTTTTTTATTTTGCAAGGCCATGGATGCAGGGCAATGATCTTTTCACCATGTGGGCTCTAGAGGTAGAAAGCATCTTAACACACTTACTATCTTGCACACAATAGGTTTTATTTCATGTTGTTATAAAATGTCTGGGGTCTTTGAGTCTGTAAATACCTTTCATCAGTTCTCTAATATTCACCCTGTGTTTTATCCCTTTGAATGTTTCCTCGCACACACTTTTCCTTTTGTCTCTAGAAATTCAGATTAGCTGTAACTTCAGCATGATTCTCAACTCTCACTCCTTCTCTCCTGCATCTGTCATTTCACTTTCCCTTAACACTCACTCCAATAACACAAGTTGCCCAATTTCATTACTATGTTCAGTTTGATTTTCTCGTGTCCTACAACAGGGCTCATATAAAAACCTGGTGTGTGAAGACATAGGGACACTTTGATAGAAAAGATAGAAAATTAATTTTCACTTTTATATTGCATTGGTAATAGTAAATTATGATGATAAGCTTCTGTAGCATAAGAATAACATGGGAATTTTTGATATTTATTCTCTTCAGTGAAGAGAAAGTAGACAACTAAAATCTTTTCCTTTACCTGCATCCATTCTAAATATCTAGCAAGGACTGAAACTTTAAATGGTGGACAGAGAACAATTTTAACCCATTAGATAGAGTAAGCAAGATACTTCATGATAAAGAAGACTTAAATAATACCTATATACAAATCTGACCCTTCAGAAAGCATTAGAGGGAAAACTGCAACCTAAGGATCCCAGATACACTCATGACCACAAACAATCAATAATCCCACAGAAGAAAAGCACAAAGAAAGGAAATACATTCAAGCTACCACAAAAAATGACAGGAAATAAAAATCAGTGGTCACTAATATTCCTTAATATCCCACACTGGAGAACTTTTAGCACAGCTAAAAACCTTAGAACAATCAGAAGCAAACTCACCTAGTAGGAGTATACAGAGGAAGTAATCAAACTTAGAACTGATATCAATACAAATGAAACAAAAAGAACACTACAAAGAATCAATGAATCAAAGAGTTGGTTCTTTGAGAAAATCAACAAGATAGATAAACCATTATCCAAACTAACCAAAGCAGAGAGAGAGAGTTTCCAAATCAACAAAATCATAAATTAAAAAGGGTACATAACAACAGACCCCTATGAAATCCAGAGAATTATCAAGTCATACTTTGAAAATCTGTATTCCACAAAAATGGAAAACCTAGAAGAAATGGACAGCTTTTTGGACAGGTACTATTTACTGAAATTAAATGATGAGAAGATTAATTACCAGACATTCAAAAAAGAACTCCTACTACCAATACTCCTCAAACTGTTTCATACAGTAGAAACTGAAGGAATATTGCCAAACTCTTTTTATGAGGCCACAATTACCATAATACCCAAGCCACTCAGAGACACAACAAAGAAAGAGAATTACAGGTCAATTTCCTGCATGAATATTCATGCAAATATTCTCAACAAATTTCTGGCAAACCTAATACAACAACATATAGAAAATACCATCCACCATGATCAAGTAGCCTTCATCCCAGAAATGCAGGGAAAGTTCAACATACGAAAAACCATAAATGCCATCCATCATATAAACAAACTGAAGGAAAACACCCACATGATTATTTCATTAGATGCTGAAAAAGCCTTTGACAAAAAATCAACACTCCTTTATGATAAAAGTCCTAGAGAGATCAGGAATACCAGAAAATATCTAAATATAAGAAAGGCAATTTACAAGAAGCTGACAGCCAACATCAAACTAAATGGAGAACTATTCAAAGAAATCATACTAAAATCAGGAAGTAGACAGGGATGTCCTCTCTCCTCTTATCTCTTCAATATAGTTCTCAAAGTTTTAGCTGAAGCCAAAGGAGATTAAGGGGATGCAAATTGGAAAAGAAGAAGTGAAACTATCTCTATTTGCAGATGATATGATTGTATACATAAATGATCTACAAAATTCTACCAGGGAACTTCTATGGCTGATAAACACCTTCAGCAATGTAGCAGGATACAAGATTAACTCAAAGAAATCTGTAGCCCTCCTATACACTAAAGATAAAAGGGCTAAAAAAGAAATAAGGGAAACATCACCCTTTATAATAGTTGCAAATAGTATTGAATACCTTGGAGTAACTATAACCAAAGAAGTAACAGATCCTTTTGTCAAAAACTTTAAATCACTGAAGAAAGAAATTGAAGAGGATATGAGAAAATGAAAAAAATCTGCCATGATCTTGGATAGGTAGGATCAACATATTAAAAATGACAATTCTACCAAAAGCAATCTACAGATTCAATGCACTTCCCATCAAAATCTCAACACAATTTTTATAGAACTTGAACAAAAATACTTAATTTCATTTACAATAACAGGAAAGCCAGGATTTCCAAAATAATTTTGTTCAACAATAGAACCTCAGGAGGAATCGCCATCCCTAATTTCAAGTTATACTATAGAGCTACAGTAATAAAAATAGCCTATTACTCACATCAAAACAGACTTATGGATCAATGGAACTGAACTGAACATCCTGACATTAACCCCAAAACTTATGAACATCTCATCTTTGACAAAGAAGCCCAAAATATTCAATGAGAAAAATGGAGTGTCTTTAGCAAATGGTGTTGGCATAGCTGGATTTCAGTGTGTAGAAAAATTCAAAAATCCAAAGCTATCACCTTTCACAAAACTCAAATCCAAGTGGATCAAAGACCTCAACATAAATCCAACTACACTGAACTTGATAGAAAATAAAGTGAGAAATACATTCCAATGCATTGGCACAGATTACCACTTCCTAAATATAACATCAGTAGCATAGACACTAAGAGCAGCAATCAATAAGTGTGAACTCCTTAAGCTGAGAAGCTTCTGCAAGGTCAAGGACACAGTCAATTATGAAAATGTGAGCCTACAGAAAACGAAAAGATTTTCTCCAACCCTACAATTGACAGAGGATTGTTTTCTAAAATATATGGAGAACTCAAGAAACTAGAGCCCAAAACGCTAAATAATGCAATTTAAAAATGGGGTTCAGAACTAAAAAGGAAATTTTCAACAAAAGAATTACAAATGGCTGAAAGGCACATGACAGAGTGCTCAACACTGTTAGCCATCAGAGAAATGCAAATCAAAACAACTTTGAGATTCCATCTTATACCTGCCAGAATGGCTAAGATTAAAAACTCAGATGGCAGCCTATGCTGGAGAGGATGCAGAGCAAGGGGAACACTCCTCCATGTTTGGTGAGTTTATAAACTTGCTCAACCACTCTGAAATGCAGTATGGTGGTTTCTCAGAAAACTGGGAATCAATCTCCCCAAGAATCCTGCAATTCCACTTTTAGGCATATACCCTAAAGATGCAAATTCATACCTTAAAAGCATTAATTCAACTATGTTCATACTAGCATTATTTGTAGTAGCCAGAACCTGGAAATGAACTAGATGCCCTTCAACTGAGGAATGAATTAACAAATTGTGGTACATCTACACAATGTAGTACTATCCAGCAGAAAGCAAAAATGATATTCTAAAATTGGCAGGCAAATGGATGGATTTGGAAAATATCTTTCTGAATGAGGTATCACAAACCCAGAAAGAGAAGCAGGAGATGTAGTCACTCATTAGTGGACTTTAAATAAACAAGAAAAGATGGCATTTTATATAAGAGCTCAAGGCTAGAACATAGCTACATATGAAACAGTACTTCACTTCTGTATTGATCGCCTCTGTCAGGAATGTGGGTGAGGCAGGACTCATTTTCTTTAAGTGTCTGGCCACAGAGAATTTGATTATGCTCCTTTAAGTAAATGAGTGGCATAAATGGGCTTTTTTGTAAATTGGGAGAACATAAGAGTGGGTATGAATCTGAAAGTACTGATAACTGAGTTTGATGGGTGCACGATGTAAATTCACCAAATAATATATATATAAATTGTACTTCACAACATCTGAAAATCTTAGAGAAATGAATATTTTTCTCAATAGACACCACTTACAGAAGCAAAATCAAGATCAGATAAATAACTTAAATAGAACTATATTTCCTAGTAAATAAAACCAGCTATTAAAATTCTCCCAACCAATAGAACCCAAGGCCAGATGGTTTCAGTGAAGACTTCTATAAGACTTAAAAGCATTGGAAATAAAGGCATATACCACATACACCTGACTCCAAATTTTTTTGTTTATTTTTATTTACAAGTTGGATACTTAGCTGGGTGGAATGCTGTCGTGAGGTCATCATTTCTTTTATTCCATTTTTAAATTGGTTTATCTTCTTAAACATAAGATTTAGCTCTTCTCCACTTGCTGGTTATTTTTTTTTCCTCCACAAAATACACTTTCTGTAGCTTATCTACTCAGCTTGATTATTTTCAATATAAATTTTTATTAGAATTACTACTAATATACAAATCACAGTGTCTATGCTAGTCTATTTTGAGATTTCTTTTGCCAATGAAATTCAAAACTCTTCCCATACTTCCATAGTGTGTAATGCATTGATTACATCTGGCATCTTACAATTAAATGCCACCTTCTGGCCTCTGTATTCCAGGAATTTGTCATCAGTCTTAGAGTTTTTCTTCCACTATCTTCACTAGAAAGCCAGGCAGCTCTGGCTCATGACAGCATTTACAGTCAGCTGTATTCCAGAAAGCAGAACGTGAACTAATGTTCCCTCAGGTCTATAATTGGTTAAATGTGTTACCTTGACAGCTTTCCTGGGAAACGTAGGTATGTGATGATTTTCATGATTATTCCATGTGATTAAAAAAGTTTAATATTGCTCCTGACCCAGCTCTCTGAGTCCTGATTTTAATACTCACAATCCGAAGTCCTGTCAACTGTGTAGCATTTACTCTATGCCATCCTTTTGCCTGATCTTATAATGAGTATGTATCATTATATCATTATAAAACATTGAAGCTCCATCAGTCTCTATTTTATAAAATTCTAGACACCAGGCTCTAAGTTATTAAATTCTTCTGCATTAAGAATGTGCTATATCTCCTTCTCGCACTAACCCTTTAGATGCTCATTTGTATCATCCATATTTACCTAATCCTATAATGATGTATTGTGTGGATTCTGTTTTTTTTCCCTTTTTTATTTCTTGTTACTTTCTTTTAGACATTGGAAAGTCTGATATTTCTAAGGCTGAAACATCACTCTGATAATAAACCCTGGTAGAGAAGGTAAAGGGAGACTCTGGAGTAGCAGCATTATCCTGCAGGATATTTGTTCAGATGAGCCTTTACAGGGTCTCAGTGAGAAGATACATGTGAATAACAATCACACAAAGTTTGTTGAGCAAGTCCCAGGAAATCTGAAGTAACCAAGACACAGCTAGAAAAAAGAACTGAAAGAAATACAATAGAGAAAGTGAGTCTCTGATAAATTGGTAAAAATATAAATGGAAGGAAATAGCATGTGTAGAGAAGAGCCTGCAGAGAGAGGGAGGTAGGGAGGGAGGTGGGGGAGGGAGCGAGAGAGAGGGGGAGGAAGGGAGAGAGGAGGGAGGGAGAGAGAGAGAAAGGGGAGGGGGAAGAGATGAGATGAGATGAGATTAGTCAACCCTCAGAATTCTTTTATGAGGAATTGTCTTAGTCTGTCACATATGTTATACCAAATTACCATAGGGTAGAAGGTTTATAGAAACAGAAATGTATTTCTCACTGTGCTGAAGACTAGCAAGTCTAAGATCAATGCAGATTCAGTGTGTAATAAGAATTTACCTTCAGACTTACATATGTCAGTTTCTCAGTGGAATAACATGTTTTAAAGTTGTGCAAGATTCCTTTAGTGAGGACACTGTTCTCATTTATCTGCTTCAAATTTATGAAGCTCAAAGACTTCATTTCCTATCACTATTATATTTGGGTGGCAAACCACCATATTCAGTGCAGTGAGATGTAAACTCTGTATTAATTATACCATAAGTCATGGCTTATTTTGTTGTAGTAATAGTAAGTAGTTTTCTTCAGAGAATATTCAATCATGGAAACAATTTGGTACTTTCTATAAATTGTATCTGTCATTACTGACTCTTCATTTCATTTGAAGTCCTGCTGTACCCTCTCACATATGTCTTACATGATAGTAATTCATCTAGAATGCAGAATTTTGTTTTTTCATTTTTTTTTCTGCAGAGATGATCCTTAATTTTCAGATCCTTCTGTCCCCTTTTTGCTGTTTTCCTTATGTATAGTTAAATGTATAGCATTTATGCATTTTACTTTCACACACCAAATTGAACACATGTCTTTAATTGCTCCCAGCAAGAACACTTACTCTAACATGATGCCTAATTTTCAACCTGCTTGTATTTAAAAAGATTAAAAGGGTGCCGATTAAAGAATAAATATGTACCAGTTATTTATACTTCTCATTTTTTATTATTACTATTAATTATCAAAATTATGAATTGTTGATTACTTATTAATAACAACATTTAATAGTAAACCAGTACCTGAAAAACAACTCAAAGTTTATGACATATGTTAAAAGCTTCATTAGTGTGGATTTTGCTATTACTTGCTTTTTGGAATTGCTTGCTAAATTTTAATGTACTTTTTTGCTTTTGTATCTGGCAAACAAAAGAATATTTTGTCTTCTGTGAGTGATTTACAACATGTAAGGAAGTATATGGAATAAAGCCTTCTCATAGTAAATAATCACAGTAGCTTTTACCTGTTTGATATTGTGTTGTCAACATACTACATGATATTGCTTAAAGTGAAAGGTAATTGCTACACTTTCTTTAACTCAAACTGTGTAAATTCACAGACTTCTTTGCTTCCAACATTTCACTTCTCCATTCATTTTCATTCTCTAAACGGAGCCTTCAGATTTAGTCTCAAGCTTCTCTCTGTTATTACAAAAATACAAAATACACTCTTTGTTGTTGTTTTAGACAATGTTTCTTTGTGTAGTACTAGATGTCCTAGAACTAAATCTGTAGATAAGCCAAGCCTCTACCTCATGAAGCCCTACCTGTCTCTGCCTCCTACTCAGCCTAATTTTCTTATGTATTCAAACTGATTTATTAACATCCCTGTGAAGTTTGACATTTATAAATTTATTATTATTACTGCTTTTACTATTATTATTAAAGTTTTCTAAGAAAAACACACAAAATATCTATTGGGTAACTCTTTTTTTTCTAGAAATAGAGTTGACTATAGAATATCCACTTTACTAGTTGTTAATCTTAGAACATGTTCTGAGTTTGGCTGACAGACATATGTTTCTGTTTACTGCATCCTTAATTGAAAGAAGCACCTGCTAACAAATGTTCAACATAAGTGTATGGTGTCCCATCAAAGGACACAAGTTTTATTATTCTCTTACAACTAAAGGTAGAATTTTATAAATTCAATTGTAAATCAATGTTCAAAATAAATCATCAACTAAATGCCAGTCAACTCTAGAAAGACTCTTCCCAGACCATTTTTTAAATTATTCTATGTAACTGAACTTAAGCTTACTTTGACATCTATATATACAGAAACACTTTACAATATTTTTATTCAAACTTAATTAAGTGAGGTAATGTTAAATGTGTGGTTTATTCTGGAAATTAAAAATATATATGTTATACTCTAATTTGTGCTTTGTATTTATAAACTGTTTGTGCCTTTGATGCACTAAGGAATGCTTTGCACTCCTTGTTATTAACTCAACACAAATCTTTAAAATACAGCTGTCATTATTCTCATTTTACTGCTATTGACCAACAAGGAGAGATCATAGATCTTGTTTTAGACATTATAATTGCCTGTACTCCATCTCAGCAGTGACAATGTCATTCAGTGCTTCTGTCATCTATTACAAGCTACTGGTAATATTATAAGAAGAAAATAAAAGCAGTGTTCAGTCTAAAAAAATAAGATAACACATAACTCCATTTCATGATATATATTAGATCAATGTCTTCAAGGCCATGATTGGGCCTCAGAGTAGGAAGGAAAATCATTAGACAGAAGCAACACAACACATGGAGGTCTAGATATGATAAAATCTTGGAGAATAAGATAAGTTTGCCTTTATAGCCTGGAGAGGAGGGGTATTAAGAAAGAGAATGAGAGAAAAGTAGGAAAAAACAAGCAAGGACAAAGTAGATAGCTGTCATGGCAGAAATGGCCGGGGGAGGCCAGTAGTCTAATCCTCCAGGAGAATATTTCAAGCAGTCTGCCAGAGGAGTCTTGGAACAGCCCTAGAATCAAAGGAGAAATCTGATATTTTATTATTTTTTTTGCATGAAGAGAAGTTTTACATCACATGATATAGTTTACCATAGCATAGTATGTGACAAAGAGCATGGACAAACCAGGTACCTCAAATTATGAGATTTGAAGTCACTGCCAAAACTGCTTCCTACGTCTCTGTTCTGGGAGAGCTGCTGAGAGACCTGCAGGATTTTGACTGTCATATATGGGCTAAGTGTGAAGGCCTATGTTCTAATGCAGGTGAATGCACACCCACTCTTTGGAAATTTTGCAAAGATGTCTTTTTTTTGGGCATAACATGGCTGATACATTCAGGAAATCCCTTTACAAGAGTTATGTAAGATTAGGAATATTAATATTCTGCAACAGAAAGAAGAGCTCATAGGCCTTTTGACAATCAGAAAATTTGTTGAAAGTTAATATTTGCTTGAAGAAAGAACATTTTCTTTAGTAGTATAGCCACTGGTGGGGTGTGAAGCTTCTGTAAATAACATGTGGTCTATGTTTTTAAAAGCAGCTCTAATAAAACTCATTAAAGAGGAGAGTGAAACATGAATATTGAAGTGGGAAAAGTTAAAAAAAGAGTGTTTCAGTAGGATTATAAGTAGCACATTAAATGAATGTAAAAATGAAACCAACTTTTATGTATGATTTACATGTGCTGATTTTTTAAAAAGCAAGTAGAAAACTCAATCCCAGCTCAAATTTACATATTGTGTTTTACTGCCTTGTTTTATTAATGAAAATAAATAACTAACAGAAGTGGAATAAAACATTTTTCTAAAGACTTCATTACGAAGAAAATCTCTTATGGTAAAATGTGTCTCTCTTAATATTGTGGGTAATTTCTTTTCACAGAGAGACAGGACACGTCAATATACTCACTTCAAAAAGGGAACACATTGTGTAGATGTAA